>PVJN01010281.1:0-57858 GCA_004026805.1 Lasiurus borealis
TCCTTCTGTCATCTTTCGAAAAGGTTCTATTTAGGTCCGTTGCCCATTTTTTTATTGGATCTTTCATCTTCCTTTTATTAAGTTGTATAAGTTGGCTGTAGATTTTGGAGATTAAACCTTTATCAGTGATAACATTTGCAAATATGTTCTCCCATACAGTGATCTTTCTTGTTGTTTTGTTGATGGTTTCTTTTGCTATGCAAAAGCTTTTTATTTTGATGTAATCCCATTTGTTCATCTTTTCTTTAGCTTCCATTGCCTTTGGAGCAGTATCAGTGAAAAAGTTCTTTCGGCATATATCTGATACTGTGTTGCCTGTGGATTCTTCTAGTATTTTTATGGTTTCCCTTCTAATGTTTAAGTCCTGTATCCATTTGGAGTTTATTTTTGTATTTGGTGTAAGTTGGTGGTCCAGTTTCATTTTTTTGCATGTATCTGTCCAATTTTCCCAACACCATTTATTGATATCATTTTATTTTTTATCCAGTCCCAGAGGTTTCCCTACTTTACTTTCTCTCACCTCCCTAATCTATCACCAGTGGATTTCATGTAACCCACATATGCCTCCTCTTTTGATTGTAATGTATAAAACAAGGTAAAAAAAAAACAAACATCATTCTCCAGAGCATTATCCCCATGCTTTGAGATTCTGCTTCCCCAGCAATTCTGAACAGTTTGGCTCCAATACTAGTAAACTCACAAAAATTCTTTACAGGTTTGAATGTTTTTTTATGTTGACACTACCTATGAGTGAGATCATGTGATACTTACCTTTCTCTGACTGGCTTATTTCGCTTAGCATAATACTCTTCGGTTGAAGTCAGCTAGCAATGGTATGGGAATAGCTGTGTAACAGATGTGAGCTCATCCCCCAGAAATGTCTCAGATGAAGCTGTCGGCCCCAACAGGCATGGCTTCTTATCTCATTCTTTCATAGCTGCCTTTTCCACTTGAGTTTTAATCCCATAATCAGCTGCCAGTTATGATTATTGTGTCTTGGTCTCAATTGAACTTTAAAATATATATATATATTTACAAATGCTTTTCCAGGGCAAGAGCTGGGCAAGTCGCATTTTAACCACTTCCAATCCTGTGACTCCGGATATAGAAATTAGGTAATGAGCAGAGAGTATGGGGATATTAATTCTGCTCAGCTGCTTCCCCTCCCCCCTCCACCTGGTCTGAGCCAGGATCTGGGAAGAGAACATCACACTTACACCGACTCAGCTTTCCGGGCAGTAGATTTAAAGGAAATCTTTAAATAGTAGCAGCTGTTGCTTTCTCAAGGAAGTTTCTGGGAATATGTTTACTTAGTTCAAGTTAATATTTTGGGGTTTTCTTTAAGAACACTCTTACTAAGAAATATGGACTATTAGTCTCAAAAAATCAGTCTAAGCTCATATTCAGAATTTTATGTTATACACATTGAGAAACTGAATACACCAATGGACAATAGCCAGAATACATATTATAAAAAAAAAAAAATAGAACTTTGACCTACAGCCTGCCTCAGCCTTCCCAGAGAAACAATCCCTAATCTACAATAAACATCTAAGAAGCAGCCTGTTGTAGGTCAGACTCGAAGGAGCCAAGTAGCTATCTCTAAGGGCGATCCAGGAAGCTAACTTCTGGAACAACCAGCTCCAAATAGCCAGGACTTGATCAGTAGCTGACATCTACCCTAACTTGCTTACAATATAGACCAGAGAAAGCCAAATGTGCTCTCCTGACCAGTCACATGGGATGTCCGCTTCTGGTCAGTGTCTCCAGCTTCTCCTGCCCAGAAATGTCCATCAGGGCACACCTGAGAGTCACTCCTGTCCACTATAAGCTTCTTCCTCCTCTGCCTGCTTTGACTGTCTGTCAAACTCAAATTGTTGTGACTTCCTACTCTAGTGACCTCTGATTAAACAGCCTTTACTTTCTAATTTGGACAGTGTTCATTCATTTCCCATTGTTTTAAATTATTTTAATACCTGTTATCCCACTGGACCCTCACACAACTCTGCAAGAAGGCTAGAGCAGGCATTCCACTATGACATTAAAGACACAAAACTTCAAAGGACCTACCTAAAGTTGCTAGAGGGCAAGGTCAACGCCAGAATTAGGTCATCTGGTTTTTCATCCTGGGTTCTTTCCAAGGCACTCCTTGAAGAATCTTAACACAATTGTAACCTTGCTTCTTAGGCTACACTGAAAGTCAAGATTCTTAAAGATACTGCAATTTAATAGGGTGTTTTTTTTGGAAATTTTTATTTTTTATAGGGTCTCTAACTCCAAAATTCCTTCCAACCAAAGATTTGGTTTGGTCTCCAACCACAAATTCCACCCAGACACTGTGCCAGTAGAATAACCCAGTTTCCTCCATCTTTCTGAGTAAATGGAAACATGAGTCAAGACTACCCGGAAATGCAGAGAAAGACGTTCCTAATAAAACTCCCTTTAGTGAGTCTTGCTCTGCTGTATTTCCACCGTTCGCTGAGCTCTGCGGCTCACCAGGATACTTTTACAGTGCAGCCTACTCTGGTTGCCAATCTAGGACTGATTTCTATCATTTAACCATGAGCAGAAGGTCTTCCTCTCTCCAAAAAAAGCTCTCCTGTGAATTCAGTAGAGTGAACTTGTTGAATGCATACTCTTTGTCAACAACAAGTATAAACTGTCCTTCCAGCATTAAACTCAGTCTTATGGGTAAAAAAGTATAAATAATAATCAGATCAAGGCATCTTGACCTGTCTTTGAAAATTCTTAGGGTTTCACTGATGGACTTACAAAGCTGCAGGTGCCTAAATTGTAGGTGATAGTTGATGTAAATGTACATTTTTCTGGGAAGAGGTTACATTATTTTTGTTAAAGACCATTTTTTTATAAAAGCAAAATCATGACTCATATAAAATGTAAAATGAACACATGTTAAAGATTCTAACCAATAGAATATCAAAGATTTAAAAAAAATAATTCAAAGAAAAATTCAAAATATCACACATTTTTTATAATAAAGGGATACTGAAAAGCATTTACAAATAGATGCAAAACCAGCAAAATTCGACAATATCTACAGAGCAATAATCAAATGCATACCACCTAACCGAATTGCATTTCTATGGATAGGAATTATCTACTATCAGTTTTTTATGTTATCAGTTTTCTATAAATTTCAGAGTTGTAAAACAGTTCAAAGTCAGCAAAAGGTGGTGATAACCTAGATGGGTAGGCTAGATAGAACACCCACAAGTCCTGTTTTAATTTTTTCTCCCATTCCAAAGTTTTCCAAAATATTTTCCTAGAATCTCCCTTCTGACCATAATAATCTCAAAGATTATTTCTAATCATAGTATAAGGCTGGTTTTTGGTTTGGCTTGATTATATATGTAGATGGAGCCAGAGTGTTAATTTACCTTGTCAAGATTGAATTAGATTAATAAATTTCCACAAAAAAAGCACCAGACCCAAAATGGTTTCAAAAGTGAATTGTATCAAACTCTTAAAGAAGGAACAATGCCATCTCTGCACAATGTCTTCCAGAAAATATAAGCAGAGGGAATATTCCTAACCTATTCTGTGAAGACAGGGTCACCCTAATACTAAAACGAGCTAAAGACATGACACAAAATGAAAACCATCAGTCCAGTGTTTTCCATGAACATAGATGCAAAAATTTCCAACAAAATACTGGCAAATCAAATCCAACAATACATAAAAAGAATTATATATCCATGGACAAACAGGATTTATTCCAGTATGCAAGGCTGGATCAACATTAAAAATTCAATTAATGTCACATCAACAGGCTACAGAAGAATAATCATATAATCAGTTCTATTAACACAGCAAAAACTCTATTGGTAAGTCTGATGTACATCCTCCATTGAAAGTTACTGGCTTAGAAGATGCTAGATACAAATTAAAGACTGTGGCCAATCAACATTTTAAATAATGACTGAAGTTAGATTGATAAAAGTAGACTGTTGTTGCCCGATATCCTGGAACTCTAACAAAGGTGGGCAGCACTGTTGCAAAAGGGTTTTTCATCAGTGTCCCTGAGATTGAATACAGCGTGGAGAGCAAGGTGTATTGACAAATCTTCAGGGACTTCCTATGAAGCCCGCAATTTCTGAACACCTCTTCAGATTTGACAATTTTTCCCATGAAACTTTACAATGCAGCATGTCCAACTGAATTATTACTTTGAGCCCTTCTCTGAACAATCAGAGAATTGTTTTTCCACTTATTACTCCCTGTGATGTTTTAGAAATAAACGGTATCCTGAAAGTTTTATCTTACTCGGTCCACATTTATGATCTAATTTGGGGAAGGCAAATGTCAAAATTGTCAGACTTACGCACTTGGTTAAGATAGCATCGTGGGTGCCTGAGGTAACTTAGTTTCCTGTTTAATCAATATGACAATAAAACATTTAAAACAAGCCTAGACTATAATGTTACTGTTTTTAAAGTCTCAGTTTGTTCATAAGTAAGGAAACCCTTTTATTTCCCCTTAAATAATTAAGAACATGAAGTCAATACGTAGTACTGAAAATGATTTCAATAAGACACAGAAACTCTGCTATCAAGAAATATTACACAGAAACTGAAGAATGGCCCATTGTATTGTAGGCAAAGTCATTAAATAGTAAATCATGGAGGCAAGTCCAACGAATTTGTGAACGCTGCCAAGATTTTACTCAGTACATAGTTTTCCGTTTTTATGTGTGTGTTTTTTCAGATTTGGGTATTTCAAACCCAAGCAAATACAGCTTGCTTTCCAGTTTTTTGTTCGTTTTGTTTTATTCCCTTCATTATACTCCTAGCTAGTGGCCTGGTGCATGAAATTCATGTATGGGGGAGGGGTCCCCTCAGTCCAGCCTGCATCCTCTCCAATCTGGGACCTTTTGGGGGATGTCTGAAGTCAGACATCTCTCTTGCAGTCTGGGATGGCTGGCCCCTAACCACTCACTTGCCTGCCTGCCTGATTTCTCCTAACTACCTCTGCCTGCCTGCCTGATCGCCCCACTGCCCTCTCTTGCTGGCCTGATCTCACCCCCAACTACTCTCCTCTGCCAACCTGGTTGCCCCCAACTGTCCTCCCCTGCTGGCCTAATCTCACCCCAACTGACCCTCCCCTGCTGGTCAATTTGGTTCTGATGGGTCTGTTTCTATGCCAGTCAGCGTCAAAAGCTCTGCCTCCTGGGCAGCCATTGGCTACTCACAGTTTACCCAGATTTGGTTCTGATTGCTCAGTTTCTATGCCAGTCAGTGTCAAAAGCTCCACCTCCTAAGCAGCCATTGGCTCCTAGCAGTTCACCCAAATTTGGTTCTGATTACAGTCGGTTTCTATGCCAGTCAGCATCTTCTGGCCTATCTCTGGGCCTGATTAGAGAGGCAGGGCTGATCAGCAGCCCCAGAAGAGGCCGGAAGAGAAACTGAGGCACAGCTGCTAGTGAAGCATTGAGAGAAAAAGAAAAGACAATAGCTGATCAACAGCTTCCATGGAGGCTGTGGATCAGACCCTGCCTCTCTCTTCGGGCCTCTCCCCAGTCCTGATCCGCAGCCCCCTTGGCAGTCAGTGATGCGTCACCACGACAACCCAGCAATGACTGCAGGACTGCCTTCAGTCAGTCGTTACAGACCCTGGGTTTTTATATATTAGAATATTCTAAAACAAATGTGAGGGTTCCAGGAGATCAAAATTGATTTTATAATAATTCTAAATTTTTATGTATGTTATGAGGAGGAAAATAAAACTCTCCTCTTCCTATTTTCAGTTCTCCAGCTGGAGCCCTGTAAATTAGACTGACAAAATGCAGATCACCAAAAGAAAAACAAACAGAAGTTTGTTAACATATGCATCCTGCGTACACGTGGGAGAACTCAGCAATGAGTAGCACAAAGGAGTGGTTAGAACGGAGTTTACATAACATCTTAAAGAACAACACATTTTTAGGACAGTGACAAGACAAAGGAAAAGGACTTAGAGCTTCTAGGGATAACAAATTGTGGTGAGGCAAATATATGGGGAAACAGATGGTAGATGATGGCTAGTTTTAGCAAGATTTGTTATGAAGCTTACTCTGATGCCGTCTCTGGGTTGACAAGGATCAAGAGTTGTCTCTGTATTTCCTAGTAGAGAGAGGAGAGGGGGCACCTTTACAAATATAAGGCTGTTTTTAGGCAAATGGGAAAGGGCAGAGCTTTTCTTGTAACTGCTTCTCAAGTTCTTTCAGCTCAAAATCATCCTTATACCAAAGTGGTATCTTTGGAGATGGCATGTTCTGCCACTCTTCAACATACAATGTGTTTATCATTGACGTCTTCAAATGAAACAATAACTGTGCATTTTTTAAATTCCCCCATTTCCATTTTTAACATAGTAAATGTGGATATTTATAACATGCATAAACAAAACTTGAGGTCCTCATTAAGTCCCAAGAGTGTTAAAGGGTCCAGTAACCAAAAGAAGTTTGAAATCACTGCCTGAGGGTAAAACTACCTTTTTCCTTGCAAAAAAAAAAAAAAAATCAAAGGAACACACAGATGCACTTTTCTGTCACTGTTGCTGTTAATGTGGCTTAATCACTCATATTTAATAAAGAAAACTAAGGGGTTCGTTTGATTTAAAACTATCTGTCAGACATGAGCACTTTAGCAGATAGCAAAGCTTGTCATATGACTTCCTACAAGCCACACACATTCCTTTGTTGTTGTTATTTGTTTTTTTTTCTTTTAATATAATTTTATTGACTTCAGAGAGGAAAGGAGAGGGAGAGAGAGAGAGAGAAACATTAATGATGAGAGAGAATCATCGATCTGCAGCCTCTCACACACACCTTACTGGAGATCAAGCCCACAACCCTGGGCATGTGCCCTTGACCAGAATTGAACCCAGGACCCTTCAGTCCACAGGATGACGCTCTATATACTGAGCCAATCCAGGTAGGGCCACACACATCCCTTTGTAATGTAGCAAAATAGAACACATTTGTTAATCTGAACCAAAATATATAGCCTTTCTAGCACATAAAAAATAAACCGAAGTATGTAAAATTATGCTTAATAGTTGAGGAATAGAGTGAAAAAATAAAATGGAGTCACTATAGTCAAGCTGCTAAATTATTAAAATCAAGTAGATTGAGGCATGAGGAAACAATTCCATTTTTGTTTTAACTAGCATGGGAACTTAAACTTTAAACTTCTCAGTCCTGTGTCAATGCCTAGATATACATCAAACCTCCAGATAACCATCTGATTATTCCCTGAAGGACTAAGGGAGGATTGCTCACATATCCAAGAATGCTCACTTGACATCCATTATCCAGATGACAGGTCATCTAGAGAATTACCATCTAGGACTAATTCTAGGCCAAGAATGCAGGACCAGTTCTTCTCAAGAATGTACTAGCCAGTATAAGAACTCTTAACTTTTCTTTCTTTTTGGAACACTTCTGTGTTTTTGCCTTTCTGCAGGGTTCTAGTTTACAAACTCTAAGACCCTTGAATAATCTTTATTATTTATTTCTAGACAATACTCCAGACTCTTTCTGAGATTGTTCTATATGATTTGATGTTTCAATATATCTTACTTAAAAAGTGTCTAGGTTTCTAAAAATGATCCATTAATTAATGCAATTTGAAATTATTACACAATCTTGCTATCTAACAACCTTGGAAATTATTTTCAAGCTGACAATATAAAACATCATTACTGTATAAATAAAAAGATCATCATAGGACTTACAGCCAAGATGGCCGGATAGGTAAACACAGTGCTTGTCTCCTCCCACAACCACATCAAAATTACAATTAAACTACAGAACGACCATCATTTAGATCTGCCTGATATTGAGCTGAATGGAAGCCCTACAACTACAAAATTAAGAAAGAAGTCACATTGAAATTGGTAGGAGGGGCAAAGGTGTGGAATGGGCTAATCCCACAATCACGTATGTTGGATAAAAAATCAGAGAGATACCTTTGCTGTGGAGGTCCCCCCTGAGAAATGAGGGGTCCCAGTCCCACATCAGGCCCCTCAGCCCAGGGTTCTAGTACCAAGAAGAGAAGTTCTCTGAATTTCTGGCTGTAAAAATCAACAATAATTGCAGCTGAGACTGCTGGAATCCCAGGCAGTTTCTCTTAAAGAGCCCAAACAGAGTCTTACTCATACTCACTCCCTCTGAGCTCCAGTGCAGGAACAGTAGCTTAAAAGGCACCAGGGCCAAGCCAATTTGCCTCAGTAGCTGGAACGTCAGCCTGCAAATGAAAGGTGCCCGGTTCCGTTCTGGGGCACATGCCTGAGTTGTAGGCTCAGTCCCCAGTGAGGGGCATGCAGGAGGCAGCCGATCAATGGTTCTCTATCATCATAGATGTTTCTATCTCTCCCTCTCCCTTTCTCTCTGAAACCTCTGGTGTCTATATATGTTTATCATCTGGGGAGGAACTGAATTGTTTGGCATCAGGACAAGAGCTGGAGGAGCAACATTCTCCCAGACAGAGGTGCTAGCAGAAGTACCTTTGATAAACCTTTCCCCCACAGAGCCAGCAGACAGATACCATATCTGAGATTTCATCAATTGGTTCACACTGTTTGCCTCACCTGGTGATTCCCTGAGAACCTGCCCCACTCAACTTTCATGTCCACTCTGACTGTTTCCAGTGGTTTTACCATAGGAATGGCCTTATTTGGCTCATGCTTCATATTTTACTAAAATATGAACAAGCAGCATTTGGCCTCAGCAAGGCCAATTAATTAGCCGTAGGCCAGGCACTAGCAACAACCAGCATTGGTTCACAGCCTGGCCTTGTCTGGGCACTTCCAAACCCAATACAAGAAGCAGCCATCTACAGATTGCTGTGTAGCTCATGCTTGGTGGCCTGGGCCAAACACAGGTGGTGACTGACCTTGACTTGCACCTCTCCAGAGGTCCCAGAGTCAGTGCACCCGATGGACAGCTTCAGACCATATTGAAGCACCCCCACCCAACCACCTCCATCTACACACTCAAGGGCAGACTCAGCAGGTACCAGTGCCCTGCTAAAGTAAGCTCTGCTCTGTGTGGTAAGTCCCTACATATCTGATCCTCCACAGTGGTTGGAAGTTGGTGATCAGTGATCACAGCCAGTTCTTGCAGCTGATCAGCCTAGCTAATCCATCCCATTGAAATGACAACAGCAATTAATACTCAACTACAACAGGAGGATGTACAGTCAACATTGGGGAGAGCACCTCGAGTGCCCAGCTTGGATGATCAGGGAGGCTGTGCCACCGGACCCTACAGACACCTGCTACATTAGGCCACGCTACCAAGCCTGGGAGACAGTGGCAGCTCTCCCTAATACACAGAAACAAAAACAGGGAGGTGGCCAAAATGAGGAAACAAAGAAACATGGCCCAAATGAAACAACAGAACAAAACTCCAGAAAAAGAACTAAAAAAAATGGAGTAAGCAATCCGTTAGGTGCAGAACTCAAAACATTGGTTATAAGGATGCTCAAGGAACTTAGTGAGGACCTTAACAGCATGAAGAAGAACCAGTTGTGCTCTGGCTAGTCTTGTTCAGTGGATAGAGCATCAACCTGAGGACTGACGGGTGTGAGTTCGATTCTAGTCAAGGGCACATCCCTGGGTTTCAGGCTCAATCCCAGGTGCGGAGCATGCAGGAGACAGCCAATCAAGATTCTCTTTTAGACTGAATCCAAGATGGTGGCATAGGTAAACACCTACACTGCTGCCTTGCACATCAATTTCAAAACTACAACTAAAAGACAGAAAGGACATCATCCAGAACCACAGGAAAGCTGGCTGAGTGGAAATTCTACAACTAGAAGGAAAGAGAGGGGCTCACAGAGACCCAAAGGAGCTGCAAAAAGCTGAGATACAGAGACTCAAGCGTGGAGAGAGCAGGTGCCAGAGTACCTGGCTGGCTTTCTCTGGCAAGAGGGAGATGGAGACTCTCAATGGCATTGAACCCCTTATCCTACAACACTAAACCCCAGATGCAGCCGAAACTCATATGGGGGGAGTTTGGACTGTGAAAAGGGAAAAGTGCATGGAAATTTAGGGGAGTCACAAAAGATCAGAAGTCTGGTAGCATGCACGGCTCTGTACACAGAGGACTGACTGCTGATTGTGCTGCTGGCTTTCACGAGTGGGCAGGAGACAGATCCTCCCAACTGTGCCACTTCTAACTCCACTAAACCCCAGTTTGGGGCGAAACCCTGGGGACCCAGACTCATATGGTTCCGGAGTGCAGGAGAGCCGGAGGGGCAGCAATCTAGAGGCATTGCAAGAGAGAGAGAGACAGAGACAGAGACAGAGACAGAGACAGAGACAGACAGAGAGAGAGTGTGAGCGCACAGGGACCGCTCCAGCGATTACCCAGTCATGTGAGACTTGGGGGCCATGGAGGGCAGGGCCGACTGGAAGGCAAGGTAGTCCACTAAGTCCTGAGACTTCACCCATCCCAAGCTCAACAGAGAGGCTTTTTCGGTTTTGCAACTCTTGTATCATAAGGCTGAATCCAACACAGAAGTTCTCCTGGCATAGTAAAAATGCCGAGACAAGGGAAGGGATCACAAACAAAAGAAATGGAGGAAAACAAACGACTGAATATAGAGTTCAAAACCACAGTTATAAGGATTTTCAAGAATATCCTAGAAAAGTTGGATAAAGTTAGCGAGACACAAGATCCAACTAGAGATGGAAAAGGACCAACTAGAAATTAAACATACACTGACTGAAATAAAAAATATCATACAGAGACCTAACAGCAGACTAGAGGAAAGCAAAAATCAAGTCAAAAATTTGAAATATAAAGAATCAGAAAACATTCAACTGAAAAAGCAAGAAGAGAAAAGAATCCAAAAATGTGAAGATAATGTAAGGAGCCTCTGGGACAGCTTCAAGCGTACCAACATCAGAATTATGGGGGTGCCAGAAGAAGAGAGAGAGCAAGATACTGAAAATCTATTTAAAGAAATAATGACTGAAAACTTCCCACATCTGGTGAAAGAAATAGACTTATAAGTCCAGGAAGCACACAGAATCCCATATAAAAGGAATCAAAGAGGACCACACCAAGACACATCATAATTAAAATACCAAGAGCAAAAGACAAAGAGAGAATATTAAAAGCAGTAAGAGAAAAACAGTTCATTACCTACAAGGGAACACCCATACAACTGTCAGCTGATTTCTCAACAGAAATGATGCAGGCCAGATGGGAGTGACAAGAAATATTCAACGTGATGAATAGCAAGAACCTACAACCAAGAATACTCTATCCAGCAAAGCTATCATTCAGAATTGAAGGGCAGATAAAGAGCTTCACAGATAAAACAAAGCTAAAGGAGTTCATCAACTCCAAACTATTATATGAAATCCTGAAAGGTACTCTTTTAGAAGAGGAAAAGAAATCGGTAAAGGTAAAAATTATGTACAACAAATACATATCTATCAACAAGTGAATCTAAAAATCAAGTGAATTAAAAATTTGATCTACAGAATAAACTGGTGAGTATAATAGAATCAGGAGCACAGAAAGGTAGTGGACTGATAATTCTCAGGGGGAAAGGGGTGAGGGGTGTACAAGGAGAGACTGGACAAAAATCATACACCTATGGATGAGGTTAACAGGAGGGAAGTAAGGATAGAGGGAAGGGTGGGAGCCAGGTGGAGGGGAGCTATGGAGGGGGAAAAAGAGAAACAAATGTAATAATCTGAATAATAAAGATTTAATTTAAAAAAAACACACAAAACACTGTACTCCAAAAAAAAAAAAAAAGATTCTCTTTTATCATTGATATTCCTATCTCTCTCTCCCTCTTCTTTCCTCTCAATAAAAATATATTAAAATCAATAAAAATATATTTCTTTTTAAAAAAAATAAGAACCCAGTTAGAAATGAAGGCTACACTAACTCAAATAAAAAAATAATAATTTACAGAAGTCAACAGTAGAGTTGATGAAGCTGAAAATCAAATCAGCGATTTGGAATAGAAGGAAGCAAAAAACAATCAGAACAGCAAAAAGAAAAATAAATTTGAAATAATGAGTATAATGTAAGGAGCCTCTGGGAAAGCTTAAAGAGAATCAACATTCACATCATGAGGGTTCCAGAAGCAGAAACAGAGAGAGCAAGAAATTGAAAACTTATTTGAAAAAATAATGACAGAAAAATTTCCTAACTTAGTGAAGGAAACAGACATTCACATCCAGAAAGCTCAGAGAGTCCCGAACAAGAAGAACCCAAAAAGGCCCACACTAAGATACTTTAGAATTCAAATACAAAAGGTTAAAGACAAACAGAAAATTTTAAAAGCAGCAAGAGAAAAGCAATTAGTTAGCTACCAGGGAGGAAATAAGACTATTAGTTGCTCTATGCCATGAGTCTCTGTACATCTGTTATCTCAACAGAAAATTTGCAGGCAAAGGGAGTGGCAAAAAATATTCAAAGTGATGAAAAGCAAGGACCTGCAACCAAGATTACTCGACCCTGCAAAGCTATAATTTCAAATCGAAGGACAAATAAAGTACTTCCCAGACAAGAAAAAGCTAAAGGAGTTAATCACTACCAAATCAGTATTATATGAAATGTTAAAGGGTCTTATTTAAGAAGAAGAAGAAAATAATATGAACAACAAAATGGCAATAAATACATATTTATCAACAATTGAATCTACAAACAAAATGAACAAGCAGAATAAAAATAAACTACATAGATACAGAGACTTTTTTGTTGGCTGCCAGATTAGAGGAAGAGGACTTAGGGGAGGGGTAGATGAAGAAGGAATTAAGAAGTACAAATTGGTTGTTACAAAATAGTCATGGAAGATGTAAAGTACAGCATAAGGAATATAGTGAATAATATTCAAATAAGTAGGCGTGGTGCTGGAGGCTTGCGGGATTTCTTGGGATGATAAGTTAAGTTATTAAGTTATGTAATGTCTGGTCACTGGAGTGTATAAAAAATAAAATAAAGATCATCATAATAATGCTTCAATTTACTTAAACACAAACCTATATTTTTCATCATCTGAAATGTTGCAGAGGTGAAACATTAGCAAACTTGATCAGTAAACCTGTTTTAGTTTAAGAAAAACAAACTCAAGTAGTTAAACATTTTGCTTGACATCAATAAATCAGGAATAGCTATCTTTCAAACTGAATTTTTAAATTAAATTAGTCTCAGTTGCCAAGGATTTGCTTAATTTGTATACTTGGATTCTTAGTTAGCATTTCTGAGATATGTTTTGCTTATTTTTAATTTAATTTAATTTATTATTGACACTATTACAAATGTTCCCCATCCCCCCCTTTTACCCACCTCCACCCAGCTCCCAGCTCCTCTCCCCCTGGCCATCACCCAACTATTGTCTGTGTTCGTGATTTTATATGAATAATATTTTTTAAATAGTACATTTAAGGATACCTTAAATTTAATTAAGTTCAATGTCCTTATTTTCTCAAATATTCAATTTATGTAAGTGCTTTTTTATCTCTGTAAACCAACCAAGGAGAGCTCCTTTTAAGAGTCTTCATAATCTGATTTATTAATACCCTCCAGAGATAGGAAAACATTACCCGCTCCCTCAGAAATAAAGTCCTTCCTGAATTTCAGACAAATCATCTTAGAGACACATAAAGAGCTGAGCTCACAGATTCAGACACGAGAAGCTACAAAGAATTCAACTCTATAGTTATTTAAGAAACGATTCATCACATTTATAGTCATTCCTGACAGTAAATGACTATCACATTTATACCCATAAAATGCTGAAATGAATTAATAAATATATGCAAAACTGGTCGTGAACAGCTTTCTGAAAGCCGGCTTCACTCCGAGTCCTTTATGAAATGGACATGAGGGCCACAGCAGGTGCTCTGGGGGAAGTGCTTCCTTGGTCTCTCCCACCTTAAGTTAGATCCCCTAGTTCTCACGGCACCCTCCAGAGCACGGAGGGTGGCCGCCTGTCCTGAAATTCCTTCCGAGTGCTTTCAGGGCCACTGAGGGTGTTGGTGGGAGAGCAGGTCTAATGGTCCACCTTCGCGTCCTGAGGCAGGTGCCAGCGCAGGCCTCACCTGGGTTCTGCTCCTCAGGTGCGCTCAGCCTGGCCGTCTTCACAGCGCCTTCTCCTGAGCCTCACTCTGGTCTTCAAGGCCAGGGGAAAGGTGAGAAAAGTGAGGCTGGAAGACTCAGAGCCAGACCTTTTGGTTCTAACAGTCAGTGGGGAGAAGAGGCAGGATATGGGACCAAGGTGGTAACTCAGTTCCCGGGGCTGTGCCTTTGGCCATATTGAGTTTCTTCCCCTGCATCTGCGCTTCCAACCTGCGCTGCTCCACACCAGCGGGTCTCCAAGCAAGGTCCAGAGATGCACTAGAAATGAGGACCCTGGTCAGAAAGGACAGTTATGCCTGCTGGACAGTGGCTCCTTCAGAGGCCTAGCTTCCTCTCATCCTCTGCTTACACAGCCAGGAAGCCATGGACAAATAGCAGATATGCAGAGCTATGCAGGCTTGTGTGACTTCACAGGTAATTGTGCACCTGTTCTCCCGGATAAGAAGAGAGGTGAAGGAGGGAGGAACAGAGACGTGCCTCCTTCTTCCTCCCAAGCTCCTGGCGGGACGAAGCCTCAGGAGCACACACCTCTGTACCTACAGCAGAGAACGAGTCCTGGGCTCCCCACTATCAATTGGCAGGCTGTAAGAGAATTAGACCATAACTGAAGTACAATATTTTTTCTCTCCCAAATATTACTAGATATTTGGAATTAACAATAAGTAGAGAATGGATTGCATAGAAAGAATATAAAACCAAGAATTCTAATTTAATTTCTTTAAAAGGTGTATAAAAATGTATATCTTTCAAAATTTGTTCATTCTTCTTCCTTCAAAGCACAGCTTAAAAAAAAAAAAACCTATGGTAATCGCTTTATAGGGTTTTTTAAAGCCTAGAAGTAGAGGTTTTAAGAAGCAATTTTTATTCAAATGTTTTATAATCATCTACTTAATAGCTCTCTTTAAAATTTATATTCTGTATATTATTCCTAGTTAATGGCCTAAAAGTTAAATTTAGTTATGAATTTTCTATATTAAAAAATTCTCAATTCATCAGAGGCAAGAAATAAAGACTATATTTCTTCTCATGAATCTATTTAAAAGACTGGCTTGTCATCCTAGCTAATTACCCATATATCCTACTCATGAATTGTCATCCTGGCTAATTCATTCAACCAGGAAATATTATGGAGTTGCCTGCTGCATTATTATCTTCATTTTCTGGATAAAAAAAGTGACCCTCACAGGGCCATGCTAGGGGTTCTTGCCATAAACAAAGACAAAAAAGAATGCACTTCTCACTACCAGTAATAAACAGAACAGGGTGGAGATAATAATGGGGTGAGAGGGAGTCATTTTAGATTAAGGAATTCATCCAGTCAATTTCCTTTATAAGGAGGCATAAGTAAATGTCAAAATAGAATGACTATAGGGAAGAGATTTCTACATTTATTTTCAATTTACAAATATCTTTGGGGAGCAATTTAAATTATTAATTGATGCTCTTTTTACATTTTTTTACTTGGTTATATTTATTTATTTTTAGTTTTTAATTCTCACCCAAGGATTTTTTTATTGATTTGAGAGAAAAAGGAAGGAAGCGGAAGAGACAGAGAAACATCAATGTGAGAAAGAAATATTAATCAGTTGCATATGTGCCCCAACCAGGGATGGAGCACCCAACCTGGGTATGTGCCCTGATCCACAACACTTTAGTGCACAGGATGATGCTCCAACCAACAGCCACATCCCAAGAGCTGACTTGGTTTACACTTAATTCTTAAACATATAATTAGCAACTACTTTGGGGAATAAACAAAACCACTATAAGGAGGTTATCACTTTAATCTATAATTAAATGATTTTTGATAGAAAACAAAACATTTTATAAATGCAGCATAAATATTCAAGCCACCATGCTAAACCTCATCCTATATAATAAAAGCTTAATATGCTAAGCATCAAGTCATCTGGTCAGCCATTCAACCAACCAAAGCATAAGCCTAATATATAAAAACCCTGGATCCATCACATCCACAATGACTGGAGGCTCGACCTAACTCCCAGGCTGCATGCGCAGCAGGCTCTGTTGGGTGGGGATTTGTGGCAGCAAAGATGGGGACTGGGGAGGTGAGATCAGCACTCAGAGTCATTCACAACTGCACACACACAGAGACACACTCAGCGCCTACAGCTCACAGCCTTTTCTCCCTTTCCCTCCATCCCTCCCACCTCATTCTTGGAATCACTCTCAGAATGAGGAAACAAATGGACTGGGCCTGAAGAGGCCTAGATGGAAGGCAGAGGGTGGAGAAGCGCCCACTGGCTCCACCCCCTCCCAGCCAGGAAAGAGGAAGAGGGAGACAGGGAGGCAGGGAGGCCTGGAAGACTGCTGAGAAAAACAAAGACAGACAGAAACTGGGCAAGATCAGGCTGGCACAGGAGGGCAGTTAGGGGCAATCAGGCTGGCGGGCAGAGGCAGTTAGGGGTGATCAGACAGGCAGTCAGGTGAGCAGTTAGGAGTCAGGGATCTCAGATTTGAAGAGGGATGTCTACTTGCTGGCAGTCAGACATCCCCCAAAGGATCCCCATTTGGAGAAGGTACAGGCTAGCCTGAGGGAACCCCTCCCCCATGCACGAATTTTGTGCACCAGGCCACTAGTATGCTAATAATACCCTAAAGCCACTCAACCACTCATTATGACATACACTGACCACCAGGAGCTGACCCTCCAATCGGTAGGTTAACTTGCTGCTGGGGTCCAGCCAATCAGGATTGAGGGAGATAGGCAGACAAACCCTGGAGCCCTCCCTCAGCTCCTCCCAGCTGGCCAACTTCCCGTGTCCCTCGCCGTACCTGATCATGCACCAGTGGGGTCCCTTGGCTTTGTCTGCACCCTCTCACAATCCAGGCTGAGAAACACCTTCCCTCTGAGTGCACAAATTTTGTTCACCAGACCTCTAATTGTTTTATAATGTGTCAGTGAGCAGATTAGGTTAATTGCCTATATAGTTTTTATCTTCTCTTCACAAACAGAAGAGCTAGTTTCTAGAAACAACACACTAATTTATCCTGAGAGTTGGAGTGCAGCCATGTTTTTATCAATATGAACAATAAGAAAATTTAATTTTTAAAAACTAAAAAATCTTAGACAATTCTGTCTTCTTTAGAAGATATGAAAGTATCACTTTATCTGAGGTCAAAGTAGCATGCAATTACTCTACTGGTAAACATTTGGTAGCAAACACTGAGAGGAATAGGTATCTCTTAGAATTTAATTAAGCCTGTGAAAAATAAATAGTTATAGAGGAAAAATCAAGGTCAGAATATAATTGCATAGGCTTTTATTTTATTGATGCCTTTTCCACTTAAGGTTCTTTAATTTTCAGCATTATGTCAAACACAGAAAGAACTGAGGGGAAAAATAAAACATAATTGTACCATGATTTCTCATTAACTGTTGGACAAATGCCAAGGCCTCACTACTAGAAACAGAAGTGAAGGGGATAATTTTCTTAGCAAGCAACTTAGTTTCTAAGAAGCCGATCCACTAATACAGACCATGAAAGACCAACTTCAACCTGTCAATCCTGCAGACAAACAAATACCAAGAGATCCACACCTAGAGAAACTAAAATGGCTCTGAACCAGAGGAAGTGTGAAAAGGAAATTGACATGGTAAACTGATAAATTACACCAGTTCAGTGGCAGAGCACAAAAGGACCAAAACAATAATATGTATATGGCAAACCTTTAAATTTCAATAATTATCAGCAAAAGTAGAAAAGGAGCAAAATAATAATACTGAATATATCCTCAGAGATAGCTAATCCCAAAAGCAGTTCCTGTATTACCTATAATTCACTCTCCTCCCAATTTCAGATTAGAGATTTTTTAGGATATTATTAGAAGCAAGTGTGGAAAACTTCCAATTTGAAGGCAACAGTGGCTCATTCTAACTTTTCCCTTCTACTACTACTTTTTTTTTCTTTTTCTTTTTCTTCTTTTTTTGCCACAGTCTGAAGCACTGGTCCTTTATAGTGCTGGCAAGCTTGCCCTAAAACAGGAGCGAGGAACCCTTTTTCTGCCAAGAGCCATTTTCATTCGTGGACCATACAAAATTATCATCTTAAAAATTAGCCTACTATATTTGGTCAAGCGTTCAATTAACTCACCCCTAATGCCTTGGCAGGGCCAGACCAAATGATTTCGTGGGCCGGACATTTCCCACCCCTGTCTAAAGGTTCATCCACCTTCCCATCTGCTTAACACTGAGCTGACTCCTTTTCACCCACAGCAGGCATGATTTGTTTATCTCAGTGAGTTTATGGGGTGAGAGGTCCTGTTAGCCACCAAAAAAAGCATAAGGACATGGTTTTCTGTGGATATTTTAGTAACAAATTAGGTTTGTCACTTGGATAATACTGCTTTTCCTCCCAAAAATAATTAGAAGTTTTCCCCCAACAATTGAAAATACTTTCTTCACCAAGCATGTCAAACTCAAAGGCTAACACATGCCAAATAAACAAGGTTTAAGTTGATGCGGGACACAAAAAAACAACAGCTTCAATTTTCATAGAAACATAGGTTTATTTCAATAAAGGCATGCTGAATACAAAGGGCTGAAATAAATGAGTATCTGTTAACATAAAATAAAGAACATCTTAATAAAAATTAATATTTTTTCTTGAACACTAACTTACCAGACACTGAATAATTGTACACATTAATAAGCGTAACACAATAAACCTATTTTTCTTGTTCTCTGAAAGTGAAATATTTTCTATTACACACACCAAACAAGTCAATTTACAAGACTAATGACATGGCAATCAATTGCTAAAATATTTGCTGTTAGTATTAGTGGAGAGAAATGGTGTGCCTGCGTGTAAGGCATGTAAGGGAAATGAATGCAACAAGATGATAGTAATCAGTCACTAAGAAACATTGTAGTTCATTATTAATAATTAGAGGCGCAGTGCACAAAATTCGTGCACAGGGGATGGGATGTCCCTCAGCCCAGCCTGCACCCTCTCCAATTTGAGACACCCTCAAGGGATGTCCAGCTGCCCATTTAGGCCCAATTCTGCTGGGATGGAGCCAAAATGAGCAGTATGACATCCCTGTCACAAACCAGGACTGCTGGCTCCCAACCCTTTGCCTCCCAGCCTTCCTGATTGCCCCTAACTGCTTCTGCCTGCCAGCCTGATCACCTCCTCACCACTCTACTGCCAGCCTAATCAATGCCTAAGTGCTCCCTTGCCAGCCTGTTTGCCCTAACTGCTTTCTCCTGCTGGCCTGGTCACCCCTAACTGCCCTCCCCTACCATATGATTTTTGTCCAGTCTCTCCCTGTACACCCCTAACTCCTTTCCCCTTGAGAATTATCAGCCCACTCTCTTTCTGTGCTCCTGATTCTTTATATTCACCAGTTTCTCCTGTTGATCAAATTTTTAATTCACTTAATTTTTAGATTCACTTGTTGATAGATATGTATTTGTTGTTCATAACTGTTTGTCTTTTACCTTTCTCTTCTTCCTCTTCTAAAAGAGTACCTTTCAGCATTTCATAGAATACTGGTTTGGAGTTGATGAACTCCTTTAACTTTGTCTTATCTGTGAAGCTCTTATCTACCCTTCAATTCTGAATGATAGCTTTGCTGGATAGAGTATTCTTGACTGTAGGTTCTTGCTATTCATCACTTTGAATATTTCTTGCCACTCCCATCTGGCCTGCATCGTTTCTGTTGAGAAATCAGCTGACAGTCGTAGGGGTGCTCCCTTGTAGGTAATGAACTGTTTTTCTCTTGCTGCTTTTAATATTCTCTCTTTGTCTTTTGCTCTTGGTATTTTAATTATGATGTGTCTTGGTGTAGTCCTCTTTGGATTCCTTTTATATGGGGTTCTGTGTGCTTCCTGGACTTCTAAGTCATTTCTTTTACCAGATGTGGGAAGTTTTCAGTCATTATTTCTTTAAGTAGATTTTCAGTATCTTGCTCTCTCTCTTCTTCTGGCACCCCCACATTTCTGATGTTGGTACGCTTGAAGCTGTCCCAGAGGCTTCTTACATTATCTTCACATTTTTGGATTTTTTTCTCTTCTTGCTTTTCCAGGTGAGTGTTTTCTAATTCTTTATATTTCAAAATTTTGACTTGATTCTTGCCTTCCTCTAGTCTGCTGTTAGGTCTCTGTATAATATTTTTTATTTCTGTTAGTGTATGTTTAATTTTTAGTTGTTTCTTTTCCATCTCTAGTTGGTTCTTTTTCATCTCCTCTTGTGTCTCGCTAACTTCATCCAACTTTTCTAGGATATTCTTGAGAAATCTTATAAGCGTGGTTTTGAACTCTATATCCAGTCATTTGTTTTCCTACATTTCTTTTGTTTGTGATCCCTTCCCTTGTCTCGGCATTTTCACTATGCTGGGAGAACTTCTGTGTTGGATTCAGCCTTATGATACCAGACTTGCAAAACTGCAAAAGCCTCTCTGTTGAGCTTGGGATGGGTGGAGTCTCAGGGCTTAATGGACTGCCTTGCCTTCCAGTTGGCCCGCCCTCCATGGCCCCTGAGTCTCACGTGACTGGGTAATCGCTGGAGCATTCCCTGTGCATGTGTGCACGCTCTTGCAGTGCCTCTAGACTGCTGCCCCTCCAGTTCCCCTGTGTTCCGGGACCATATGAGTCTGGGTCCCCAGGGTTTCTCCCAAAACTGGGGTTGTGAAGTTAGAAGTGGCTCAGTTGGCAGGGTCTGTCTCCTGCCCACTCATGAAAGCCAGTGGCACAATCAGCAGTCAGTCCTCTCCATGTAATGCCGTGCGCACCACCAGACTTCTGATCTTTTGTGATTCCCCTAAATTTCCGTGTACTGCTCCCTTTTCACAGTCCAAATTCCCCCCATATGAGTTTCAGCTGGATCTGGGGTTTAGTGTCCTTGATAAGGGGTTCAATGCCATTGACAGTCTCCATCTCTCTCCCACCAGAGAAAGCCAGCCAGGTACTCCGGCACCTGCTTGTCTCTGTACCTCAGCTTTTTGCAGCTCCTCTGGGTCTCTGTGAGCCCCTCTCTTTCCTTCTAGTTGTAGAACTTCCACTCAGCCAGCTTTTGTGTGGTTCTGGATGATGTCTGTTCTGTCTTTTAATTGTAGTTTTGAAATTGTTGTTCAAGGCAGCAGTGTAGGTGTTTACCTGTGCTGCCATCTTGGATTCCTCCCCCACAATCTAGTTCTCTCTTTCACAGAAACATGTGTTCAGAGTAATCATTCATCCATTACTCAGGGTCTGCCAGTCAGCCCTGGCATTTTTACACCGGTGCTAAGTTGTTGCACATATCTTGAAATAGCTGCTATTTCTTACTAACCTATATAATAAAAGGCTAATATGCAAATAGACCAAACAGCAGAACAACTGAACAACCAAACAACCAGTTGCTATGACGTGCACCGACCACCAGGGGGCATGTGTGGAAGGACCATGGTGGGTGTAGGCCCTGGGATGGTGGAACAGTTAAGCAGGGGTACCAGACCAAGTGGGGGGGGGGGAGGGGTCAGTCGCTGTCATCATGGTGAGCCTCTGGTGGTTACAGAAAATTCTTTGCTCCCACACGCCATGGTCCCACCCGGCACTCGCACCTGCTGCTGGCACCAGCCCCAATCACTCAATGCCTTTGGCGGGTGTAAATGGGGCTGGAGCTGTCAGCTCATAGGAGTGGCAGCGGTGGGAACCGGGCTGCTGGCAGACAGGGGACCAGGGGCTTCAGCAGAAAGGGCCAGGTGGGGGTGCATAGGATGGACCAGAACCCACCCTGTGTTCACCACAACCTCATGGCCCACAGTTCCTTTCAACGTGCACGGATTCATGCACTGGGCCCCTAGTTTCACCCCATATAATAAAAGGCTAATATGCAAACCAACCAAGCAGCGGCATTATGATAGGTATTGACAACCAGGGGGAGATGCTTAATGCAGGAG
Organism: Lasiurus borealis; assembly: GCA_004026805.1. Classification (NCBI taxonomy): domain Eukaryota; kingdom Metazoa; phylum Chordata; class Mammalia; order Chiroptera; family Vespertilionidae; genus Lasiurus; species Lasiurus borealis. The sequence continues at coordinate 22,013 of PVJN01010281.1, forward strand.
CTGCCCTGTGGTCAGTGTGCTCCCACAGGGGGATTGCTGATCAGCCAGAAGCCAGGCTCACAATTGATGAGAGAAGCAGCGGTGGCAGGAGCCTCTCCCTCCTCTGCAGCAGTGCTGAAGTTGTCCAACTGATGGCTTAGGCTCACTCCCTGAGGGCTCCTGGACTGCGAGAGGGTGTAGGCCAGGCTGAGGGATCCCCCTGAGTGCATCAATTTTGTGCACTGGGCCTCTAGTATATTATTAATAACAATGCACATATATTACTGCTAGAAGCCTGATGCATGACATTCGTGTCTGGGAGGGGGCCCTCAGCCTGGCCTGTGCCCTCTTGCAGTCTGGGTCCCCTGACTCCTTGCCACCTGCCTGCTTGCTGCTCTGTAGGGCTGCTGTGGAGGCAGAAGAGGCTCCTACCACCGCCACTGTGCTCACCAGCTGTGGGAGCACACTGACCACATGGGAGCAGCTCTTGTATTGAGTGTCTGCTCCCTGGTGGTCAGTGAGCATCATAGTAATCAGTTGTTCTGCTGTTCGGTTGATTTGTATATTAGGCTTTTATTATATAGGATAACACCAATTTAATGTTAAGTTTGGAAAACACTGAATAGAGAGTAAGATTAGACAGATTTCTGTGCTACAGAATTTCTCAGAGTCTCGTGTTGCAAAGAGGAGTGTGAATATTTGAAGGAGATATTTGATATGCAAAGCTGGTGTGGAGTAGGGAAGCATTATGAATTCACTCCTAACTTTTAGAACAAACTGCACAGTAGTCCCATTCAAGCCTGGTTGATGCTGCAGGGGGTCAGAGTGGGGGCAAACCAGCTCAAGCATTGCTGCACATCACAAACACTGCACAGCTTTGAACATCCTCAGGCCAACGTCACCAGATTCCAGGTGCAGTTAAAGGGATATGCAGATTGAGAACCACCACACTCTACTTAGGCATGGTCAATATGTGGATAAAGATGTGGCATACAAAGTGGGATATTACTTAGCAAGAAAAAAGAATAAAATGTTGCTAATGTGACATCATGCACAGACCCAGAGGATAGTATACTAAGTGCAATAAGTCAGAGAAAGGCAAATTCTATATATGTAGAATCTAAAAACAAAAAATACATGAATAAACAAGGCAGAAAAGGATCAAGGTATGGATAGAAAGGACAAGTTGATGATTGCCAAAAGGGGGTGACATTTTAAAAAACAAAGAAAAAACAAGATGGCAAAACATATTTAATTGAAACCAGGTGGTAGAGGTCCTTTACACTATTCCTCTACTTTTGAGTAAGTTAGAACATTCCCATAATAAAAAGTTAAAATACAGCCGCACCGGCATGGCTCTGTGGTTGAGCCCTCAACCAGTGAACCAGGAGATCCCCATTCTATTCTGGTCAGGACATATACCCAGGTTGTGGGCTCAACCCTCAGTGTGGGCGAGCAGAGAAGCAACGGATCAATGATTCTCTCTCATCATTGATGTTTCTCTTTTTCTCTCTCCCTCTACCTTCCTCTCTGAAATCAATAATATATATATATATTTTTTAAAAAGTTAAAATACATAATGTATTCTATTCTCCCATGGAGCTCCAGATTTTTAAAAAAGGCTTCAACCTTCTCCTCTCCTCTCCTCCTCTTCCCCCTTTTCTTCCTTCTCTCCCTTCCCCTCCTCCCCCAAGGCTTGCCCTGGGCACTCCCCATCGTAGCCACGAGGGCCTAGCAGTCCCGCAGACTCCAGGCAAGGGCTCCAGAATTGAGGATCCGTACACAGTGCCAGACAAAGCGCAGTGGGAAACAGACCAAGCTAGCCAGATGGAGACAGAGACTAAACTGAACTAAAACCTTGGCATGGCAGAGACTTTCTGGGCCTGGTGAAGACAAGGCTGGACATTTCCCACAGCGGGACGGATGGGGATGAGAGCCCGGGAACCTGGGAGCAGCCTTCCATTTCAACCACAATCAATCTTCCCGCCATACCTCATCCTCCCATGCATGGCCCCTGAGATGGGTGCTCTTATGTGACACCGCAGGGACCCGTTTCCGCTGGCAACAAAAACACCTGCAACTGCGCTTTGAAAGTGATCTTTAATTGGGAAAACTGGTGATATAAGGACAAACTGTTTAATGGCTGAAGAATAACAGAATATGTCACCCCAAAATATACCATTTAGGATTATTTTGAGCTGAAGGCGGTCAAGAATCACAGATAGAGGAAGAGCTCTGTGCCCTCTCCTTATAAGCCTATGGGCAAGGTCATATAAGCCTCCCTCTGTGAAGGGGGCACCCTTCCCACTACCAGGAAAGGGGAGCGCTCGTGGTGGTAGAAATGAAGAGCCCATGCTGATAATTTACATCAGTACCCCTTACCTTCCATTAGTTCCCCTGTGTATTTCTTAGTGGCTTCCCCAACATTTTATCATCCCTTGAGGTCCAACCCCCCTTTTCTTTGTTAAAATTGTAACTACTTCTTTGAGTCTCACTTTTCTGTGAACTCCCTGCATGTAAATATTGATAAAAATGGCATACCTTTTCTCCTGCTACTCTTTTTTAAAAATATATTTTTTATTGATTTTTTTTATAGAGAGGAAGGGAGAGAGTTAGAAACATCCATCAGCTGCCTCCTGAATGCCCCCTACTGGGGATGTGCCCGTAACCAAGGTACATGCCCTTGACAGGGATCGAACCTGGGACCTTCCAGTCCACAGGCCGACGCTCTATCTATTGAGCCAAACCGGTTTCAGCTACTCTACCTTTTTGATAGTTCAATTTGCAGGCCTCTAAACCCAAGAGGGTAGACGAAAAGTTTTTCCTCCTTGACGGTTTTGGCAACCAAGATGAGCTGGGGGAGTAATCTGCCACTCACCCCGGAGGCTGGAATTGAGGTCCCGGCACACCTGAAAAAGTTGTGAAGGTAGAAATACTTACCCAGTCAGCCTTCTAGACTTCTGCTCAGAGTCTGGGCAAGCGAGAGTGCTAAAAGCCACTGCTTATCTTTTCCTTTCCAAATCTGGAATCAGAGAACACATTGTGATCATTAGTTCTTTGGCCCAAACGGTCATGGCTCAGTGGTTGAGCGTTGACCTGTGAACCAAGAGATTGCGGTTTGATTCCTGATCAGGGCACATTCCCCGGGCCAATCAATGATTCTCTCATCATGAATGTTTCTATCTGTCTCTCCCTCTCTAAAAATCAATAAAAATATTTTTTAAAAAAATAATATTTTATTGACAAGATTCTCATGAATTTGAATTTTAAGTACTCTTGTTATTGATTTTTCCCTCCCAGGGGTAGCCATTGTTTTCCTTTGTCTCTGTCCTTGGTGTTATTTGTCGTAAAAAGGAGAATGATAGGTGGCAACATAGGCTTAGGTCCCATAAGCTGTTGTTCGAGGCAGCCTTACGGACCAGTGAGGTTATGGTTCTCACCAGACCGGCATCCATTTGGATAAACTTTTCTGTAAGTCACTAATAAAAATGATGATGGGATTTCCTTCCACCCTGTTTTATGTCCTGAGAGCTTGGCTTGACTCTCCCGAGACAAGGGATACCAAGGAGAATCCTAACAAACAAGCTTTGCTGAGTTTCTCTGAATTGACTATGCTTATCTCATACCCTTTGACCTTTCAGAGTCCTCCACAACGGTCCGCTCTTCATCAAACCTACCGTTAAAATACTTTGGTCCCACTGGGAAGGCCTCTGTTCATGATCCATTCAGGCCCCGCACTCCTTCCCAGTCACAGATCCTAACTGTCTCTCACACTCAGGATAGGGCCCAGCTCTCTCCCTGCTGTGATGTCACAGGTCCCCAAACATTCCACAGTATCTTGGCAACGAAGTTGAGCGGTGCCAAGGTTGCCATCAGAAGTAAGTCCTCCTTCAGCTGAGGGAACATGGCAGCGAAGAGACGAGCCACCCTCTTTGTCCTGCTTCTGTGCTGCTGGCAAGAAGCTGAGATCCAGCAGATTAACATATTTTCAGGTACAGTCGCCGTGGGTGGTTGTGGCAGGTAGAAAACATGCTCCTTCCTCCTGGGGCCTGAATCAAGCAGGTAGTGGCTTTCTGCCACAGGTCCCTTCTTCCCCATCTCCCCAAATTTCCCACTTACTCCCCGGGGGAAGGAAGGAAGTTGAAACCCTTTTTGAAATCTGGAACTCCATGGGAAAGTAGCATACCTTATGTATGCTAACTTTTTATTATGGAAGTGTGTATGTGTGTGTGTGTGTGTGTGTGTGTGTGTGTGTGTGTGTGTGTGATTTCAGAGTGGAAAAGAGTGGGAGAAAGAGAAAAAAACATCAATGATGAGAGAGAATCATTGATCGGCTGCCTCCCTGCATGCCCCACACTGGGGATTGAGTCCACAACCCGGGTATGTGTCCTGACCAGAATCGAATGGGGATCTCCTGGTTCATAGGTCAAAGGCTCAACCACTGAGCCATGCAGGGGGAAGAGGGGACTGTATTTTAACTTTTTATTATGATAATGTTCTAACTTACCCAAAAGTAGAGGAATAATGTAAAGAACCCCCATCATCTGGTTTCAATTATATATGTTTTGCCATCTTTTTTTTTCCTATACACACATTTATTATTACTGGGAGTATTTTAGCACTGTCCAAGATGTCTTAACACTTTGTGAAGATGTTTTCTTGCTAATATAAGGGCCTTTTTACTTATATATTTCTACAGTGTCATTAAACACTGACAAGGGTTACAAAAATCCTGTAAACATGCAGGATTGAATATTGACTAATACCCAGCCCATTTTAAATCTCCTCTGTGGTCTCAGAATGCCCTTTTGCAGGTGGTTGGTTCTAATCAAACCCAAACAGCACCCCTAGCTGCTTGGTTCTGGCTCTTTTGTTCTGACCCCATTACATATTGAGAAATGGGACAGTGGACAGGGAGGCCACCTTGCCCTCCAGTTTCCCAATGAGAATCCAGACACAGGAGCTCCAAGCAGGCTCTGCAAAAGAAGCTCTACTTAGAGGTCAGTGCAGATTCCATGAACATGGTTAAACTCGTAGGGTTGTTATTACTTCGCTAGGTGCAGCTTCCGAGAAGTTATGGAAATCAAAACTTCAGGAGGACATACCTGGCATATTTGGTAAGGAGCCTCTTCTTATCAAACATCTGGTTTGTATTTGGGTGGGCTTGGGGGATTTGTCACTGGGTGTTTTCCAGAAAACCTGGTGCAAACTGCATAAGGTGGATGTGGTTTGGTTTGAGGCTAAAATCACATTCCCATGGCCCTACAGCTCATGGCCTTTAGTGTCTCCAGGAGACTGCCCCCTGCTTCCTGCATAGAGCAGATGGATTCCAGGAACTCCCACTGCTTTGCTCTAGTCAGCCACGCTCCTGTCCCCTGCCTGTCCCTACTGCCCGTCCCTACCTGCTCAAGTTCTCTCTTACAGCTGAAGCACTGTGTGTGGTCACATCCACAGAATCCCGCCCTTTACACACAGCTGGCCTGCTCAAGACAGAGGCCAGGACCAGGGCTGGCTCATCCTTGACTCTTCAACACCTGGACAGTTTCTGGTCCACAGTAGGTGTCAATAAATGCTTGTGGTTCCCATCAACATCTACTCTTCTCCATGATCCAGAATCTAACTAGATAGCATGATTTTTAGGAACTTAAAATTGGTTCTTCTGGATAATAGCTGTCCTAGAGAGTGGCCAAGATCTTGTCAAGGTGGAAGCAGGCATTGCCAGAGCAGCTGCACCAGCTAAGAATGTGACTGGCTTCGTGAGCAGAATCTGAATGGCAAAGGGCTTGTGATCCGTCATCAGCAGCTCAGTAACATGAGGCTGTATCCCTGTGGTCACCTTCGCCATTTCTTGAGCTTGTGTCCCATGGTCACACATGGAGTCCACAGTTCCAGACATCATGGCCACTTCCAGGGCAGTAAAACTCAGGGGTACATATAGTCTGGACACCATTTTCCTTTTATCAGGAAAAATCTAGATTCTTCACAGAGCCCATAGATGCCTGCTTATCTTTGCATGTCCCATAGCCCACCCCCTCTGCGGGGTTCTCAAAGTACCCCACTGGGGTGCATACATTGCCCCAGCCAGGTTCAGAGTCAGGTTCTGTGGTGGAGGAAGGAGAACATGGCTGTTGAGTGGGAATGCGACAGAACCATGGAAGAGTGTAACCCCATGTGTGTTTGTGACACCATTGCTTCCAGTGATATTTAGGTCTTCATCCCCCTTATTTATGTATTCCACATGAGTGGGAACTGGGGTGACCAGTGTCTGCTTTGCATGAGGCTATGGAGTTCCCAAGATGTGGGACACTCTGGTCTCCCCCACCCCAACCCAGCATGTGGACTGGCTGGTCATGGTGCTATTGTGTTCAGTTATGGGGTGCTGGTCAGTGTAACCATTATATTACACAAATGAAGGGTGCTGGTTAGCATAACTACTGTGTTGCAGAAATGGTGGGGGGCGCTGTTTAGGGTACCCATTGTGTTGCTAATATAGGGGGGACTCACAGTTGCCATTGTCCCAGACTATATATAAGTGCTTATACTGCTTTATTTTAACCTCATAAAAGCCCGGTGTAGACTAGACTCCATTTCACAGAAGACAAAACCAAATGTCAGAGAGGAACTTGTCAAGATCACATTCCCATGAGAGCAGAACCAGAATGTGGGTCAAGTCTGTCCAACATAAAGCCCTGCCTAGACTAAGTTATAATCTTCCCAGGAGAGGTCAGAAGGATATAAAGGGAAGAATATGTCACATTATGTAGCAATTAGAAAAGACATTTGTACAATCACAGGGACAGCTTGGGGAAAGGCTCAGGGTGAGGAAAGAATGACAGCAGGGCAGGAAGGAAAATTATAACTATGCTAGAGGCCATACGTCCAGCCTCTATATCTTTGGGGGTCAACATTTATTCCTCGGGGGTTCTGAGTGGTCTCAGGTTTATTAGTTAGGGAGGCCCTTCCACCTCAGACAAGTTTCTTAGAAAGCCAACTCCTGGGGGCAGGAGGTAATCAACCAATAATTTTGTGTGCATATATGCATGGCCCATGGACACAGACAATGGGGAAGCGAGGGCCTGGGACGAGGGGCAAAGGGAGGGGGGCATGGGCTGGAGGGGGTCCCTGGTGGGGGGGGGGAAGGGGACTTACGTAATGTAATATTTTCAACAATAAAGGATTATTTTTAAAAAAGAAAAAGAAAGCCTACTCTTGCCCTGGCTGGGTATCTCAGTTGTTTGGAGCATTGCCTTATACACCAAAAGGTTACAGGTTCGATTCCCAGTCAGGTCACATTCCTAGGCTGTAGGTCAATCCCTGTTTGGGGTGTGCATAGGAGGCAACTGATCAATGTTCCTCTCTAAAATAATAATCAATAAACATACTCTCAGGTGAGCATTAAAAGAAAAAAAAAACTACTACAGAAAGTCAACTCCCCTATCCATGGAGTCACTGATTTTCTGTTTCCAGTCACAGATTTCACTGACTGGAAACAGACTGCTGCTGTGTAGAGCAAAAGGGTGTGGGTTCTGCATCACTGGCTTTAACGTGTCCTTGTGTGCTTTTCCCAAGATGAAATTCTAGTCCAAGAGTTTCTGGATCCAGATAATTCAATATTGTTGGAAACACAAAGGCCACCAAAAAAGCCAACGAAGATTACAAAGAACAAAGCAAGTATACATTTTTTAAACTCTTAATTGCATGTATTCCTAGCAGTCTATGGTATTAAATGCACAATCCCATTCTGGCCAGTTTTTCTCCGAGGTTAGAGCATAAGCTTTCGGACCTAAGGGTCTCAGGTTTGATTTCCCAGGCCTGGTCAGAGCTCCTGCAGGAGGCAACCAATTAATGTGTCTTTTTCCTCTCTCTCTCTCTCTCTCTCTCTCTCTCTCTCTCTCTCTCTCTCTCTCTCTCTCTTTCCCTTTCTCTCTATCTATCTCTATCTCACCCACTCTCCCCCCTGTTTCCACTGGCTAAAAAGAAAAATCAATGGGAATAAAGCACAATCCCATCATTTTAGCATTCTTAAGGCCAGCTATTTCTAGAGCAAAAGTAAATAGAGATGTGAAGGAGGTGGTTGTCCCAAACCATGTCTACGAAAACCTAGAGCAGCAGAAAGAAGTTCACCTAATTTTAGAGTTGTCTCTGGGGTACATGGGCAAGCAAGGTCTCGGGCTTGGGATGAAAATGGGGCTCCTCCACTGCAGGAACAGGGGGCACAGGAAAATAGGACCTTTCCATAAGCCAGCATGTGTGATGCTCACCTAAGCTTCTTAGAGAGCAGGGCAGTGACCGTGACCCCATTTGACGGGATCAAACTAAAGTCTGAGAAAGGACGTGTCCAAGGCCACCCTGCTGGTAGAGAATAAAAGCAAAGAACATACTTTTCCAAAAATACAGCTTCATGTTGTCCAAAATGAACATAAATAATAATGAAGCACACTGAGAACCAAGTCAGAATATTTGGTTGACACCTGCTAAGGAGAAAGCCGGGCACCAGAAATCTACATGCAGTGCATGAAAATGCATAAAGCAGCCAGGAAGTCCAGCATTTTCTCGAAAGTTTGCATCCAGATATAAATTCTAAGTCCTTGCACTAGCTCACCCAGCATCTGCCCAGACCCAAACTTCTGGGTTCAAGGCACTCAGATGATGCCTTATTCTCTGATTAACTTTCCAACACACATTTCCAATGGAACCTCTATTAGCATTTCACCCTAATGTTTCAAAATAAATTTTTTGGACCACAATGTTCATGAAAGTATATATTTATGCTTTTTTCCATTTCCACCCCCTCCCCATGCTCTTCATCAAAAAAGCCCATATTAAAACCAATCATCAAACTGATACTGATAAGCATCACGAAAAGACATTCTCTTCCGGGAATGAAGACAAACTTTTCCTTAATGGTAAGTACAACCTGGTAATTCCCTGGCCTGAGTTCAGAAGCTGGTGGGGAGCACAGAGGGACCAGACAGCTCCTCGATAGAGAATGTAGAGTGTGGAGGATGGAGGATGGAGGTCATGGCTGCTTCACCAGGTCAGGCAGATTTCTTGATGCTTTCAGGGCTGAGGGACAGCCAGCCCCACCCCTGCTCATGGGTCTGACCCTGGAAAACTAGGCCCTAGAGGAGCTGGCAGGAATATCGTCCCTGCAAGCAGGTGGATGCCAGAGGGCAAGGAAGACGCTGTCACAATGCCCATCCCCTCCCAAAGTTTCAGTTTGGTTATTGCTCCTCCCCTGAGGTAGGCCCAGCGGGTCCTCCAGGATGCCCCCAGGAGTGAGGAAAACAGACAGGTTTGCTGAACTGAACAGCACTGTGCCAAGGCTACAAGACTAAGGAGCCAGCATCCCAGGGGTGACAGATCTTTCTTTACCTTAAAGAATAAACAAGAAAGGACACCTGTACAGCTCATAGGACACCCCTCTGAGTCTCCACAGTGGACCTAGAGAGGGTCCAGGTTGCAGCTCCCAAGCCTGATGGTACAGCAGGTGCAGACAGGGAAGCTGACTCAAATACATACCCCCAGGCCCCACCGAGTGACTCTACCGGTAGGCCCAGGAATCTGCATTTAAGTCCATTCCTCCAAATAGCCTTCTCCAGGAGCCAGCCTCTTGTGTTTGCAAGGATTGAACAAGAATAAGATCCTAGTTGAAATTAACATTCCAACCTCTGAATTTGTCCCACTCATTGACGTCTGCAAATTGCCGGATGGTTATAAATTAAATAGGGCTGGACATCTTTATGGCAGTCGGCCCACAATGGGAGACGTCAATTTGCATTGACGTCTGCAAATTGCCAGATGGTTATAAATTAAATAGGGCTGGACATCTTTATGGCAGTCGGCCCACAATGGGAGAGGTGACAAGGTGAGTCTCTACTGAATCAACCGTCCATGATCTAGTCTCAAGAACACAATCTGTCTGCATTGTACTCATTACATTCCCTGAAGAAGCAGGAGGAGGTAAGGATGGACTGAAAATTCTGACACAGGCTGAGAATGAGAGGCAAGTGGGAAGAGTCTGAATCAGGGGTAAGAGATGAAGGAGGAAAAACAGAACAGGGCAAACCAGTCCACCAGGGTTTTTCCTCTGCCCCTGTTCCCCCAAGAAATTTCACAGAGACCATGAAATTTCCAAATCTGTCATGTGTGCAGGACCGCCCAGCACTACTGGGTTTGTCATCCCTGATCCTCTGCTCAATCCTGAGACTAGTCTGGGGGCCTCCACAGGGCCCTTCCTCCCTGAATGGCCCTCTGAGCTGCCACTAGATTGATCTGGGCTCCAAGGCAAATGCCACACTTTGCTGTAAAGGAATCTGTTTAATTGAATTGTTTTGCTCCTAACCACCAAGCCAAGACTATTCACTTCAGGGACTGAGAGAAAAGAGAGGTTAAGAGTTTTGAGAGAGATGGGCAAGCCTAGGAGGGGATTTGGGGCCAAAGAGAAGGTAACCTATAGTCTGGGGCCAGGAGGGAGGTGGTGGCGGGGTTGCCCAGAAAAGGGAGGAGCAGAGGAACAGAGAGCAGTGTTCTCAGGTCACCATGGCGTACAACACCTGCTCCACTCTGTCTTCATGAACTGATACGAATGAAGACAGCATGCCATTGCTTTTGGGTCATTCGTCCCAGCAGCCGCTCTGTGAGCCGAGCCTTCTGGGCCACCTACCAGTTCTTGGGATGCAAAGAACCCACCTCTGGAACAGCTGCTGTTTAGGTGGGTGTCCCAGGAGCAGAGGGGATGGTGGCCCACTGATCCTGCTTTGAACCCACCAGCTTCTTGACAAAAAGCCTAAGAGTTAGGGGCTGCTGACTGGCACAAGCCCAGACCATTGGTGAGCCCAGAGCCAAGTCATGCGGGTCCCTGAGATTTAGCACATGAGATAGGAATGTACAACAAATGAAATGAGGCCAGACTCCAGCCTCCCATTGCACCATTTTCCTCTGCCTCTGTCCCCTCCCCACAGAAAGCCCAGGGTTCTAGTAAGTGACATGGTCAACCAGCAATGCTTCAAATGCACATGTGGTTCTGAGATGCGCCCTTGTCTGCCTTTTTACAATGCTGGGTGTCAGGCTCATCGTTATTATTGTTTCTAAAAGACTGTTAGGGCCAGCAAGCCGGGCTCTTCAGCTTACCACCCTGTCCCTCTCTGCTTGGATGAAAAGGCAAAGGGGACCCTGGAAAGGCTTGTGGCATGTGCTCTTAAAGGACTTACATCCACAGCATTGGGGCTTTCTTAGACTGTGCAACTAGTGTGCAGATACCAGCGGCATTCCTGCTTTTACTGTGCAGATCGGGAATTAAAAGCACGCAGGCAGCACTGGTGACTCTCTGACACCCGGGCAGACCTGTCTCTTAAGCAATGTTCTGCCCCTCATCCCTAGGCTGAGGGACATGAAGAAGGGTGTGAACAACAGGAGAGCTGCATTGGTGGGGCAGATCAGAGTGACTGCAGCTCTAAAACATTGTGCTATGGCTGTGTGTGTGTGTGTGTGTGTGTGTGTATTTTCATCTTAATCATTTAGACTATTTGAGTATAATGCAGCTAGTGAAGGACTCCTGTGCTGACATAACAGCTTCAGCTAGAGAATAAGATTCTTCTAGTCCTACTCCTGTTTTTCAGATGGAGAAACTGAGGCACTCTTAGGTTAAGGGATTCTCTGTATTACCTAGCAGGCTGTAGGCACATTGGGCAATGGCCCCCAGGCAGGACGGATCGCCATGGTATGGAGAAGTAGTTGGGAGTTTTGCTGGAGGAGACAAAAGTCTTAGCATTTTTATTTGGTCACAATAGAAGCCTGAATGGGTGAGGTGGCCTATGGCCAGGACGTCTGATGTGACAGTGAGCCAGGGAATGAATGGATGGATAGTACCACAAGGATGCAGATGGCCTCCCAGACCCATGGAAGAGCTTCTTCCTCACTTTCTGGGGCAGGCCTGTCGCTCTCTCACTCCCTGTTGTAATGCCTCCAAGCTGCAGAGGGAACAGGAATTAAATTGCTGAGCAGGACGGGAGAATTAATTACATCCTCGGCAAAGATTACACTGGTCCATCTGCATAAAGACATTTATTTGCAAAATGTTGTTGTAGAGAGGCAGATTGTCTCTGGCTACCTATTACTGGAAGTGGATTGCTGCTGCTGCTGCTGTGTGTGTGTGTGTGTGTGTGTGTGTGTGTGTGTGTGTGTGTTTACACTCACCCGTGCACAATCCCAAGTGTATATAGCATGGGATTGCATGTGTTGGCATGTCTGGGAAATAGGTAACAGGAAAACAAAAGGATGGGTGAAACAAAAACAGTGAGAGCATTGAAAACAGTTCCTACTCTGACATAATTTTAGATTTACCAAAAACTCTGCGAAAGCATCCAAAGCGTTTCTGTGTTCCCTTCCCCTGGTATTCCCTGGAGTTAACGTTTTGCATGACTGGGTACAATTCCTAAAACCAGGACATTAACATGATGCAATACTGTCAAATTGCCTGCAGACCTGATTACATTTGGCCAATTATCTTACTAATGCTTTTTTGTTGTTGTTGCTGCTGCTGCTGCTCTGGGATCCATCCAGGATTCCACTTTGCGTTTAACTGTCATGTCACTTCAGTCTCCTCCAATCTGGGAGTTCCCTGGTGTGACTTTATCTCTCGTGACCTTGAAGAGCACTGCCTAGTTACTTTGTAGACTATCTCTCCATTTGAGATTGTCTGAATGATTAGATTATGGTTATATATTTTCAGCAAGAATGTTAAAGAAGTGATGTTATGCTTTTCTTTTTATACAGTACATGAGGATGTGCTTGACATAGACATATCTTATTACCTCGTTCATGTATTCAAGGTTGTGTCTACTACGTTTCTCCATAATCAAGTTAATTAATATATTTTTTCTTTGTGAATAATTAGTACTTATTGGGAGGTACTTTCACACCATAAAAATGTCCTATTCCTCATCATATTTTCACCTAATAATTTAGCTTCCATTGCTAATTTACCTTTAAAAATTATGACTGTAGTAGCTGCCAAAAAAGTGATTTTTCTATTTCTATCATTCCTTCTACATTGATTAGTTAGAATTCTACTATATGGAAGAGCTCTAACTTCTCCCTGCTTATGCTTGGAAATGTAAGAAATAAAACCTTCTACTTTAGAGAAAGGAGTGGCAAATGCTCACACTGTCAGGACTTAGGCAGAGATCTTCTGCTATTGGAGAAGTTAGAGAATTAAAACACTCTACCTAAAAAAAAAGAAAAAAAATGATGAGGTATTGTATTGGGCCCAGGACTCTATATTAATATTATAGAAGTTGTTTTATAGGTTCCCCAATAATTTTTATGTTAACAATCACATTTACAAATAAGGACATTTGTTTCTGACATTTATACCTTTTGTTTATTTTTTGTTTTATTGCCCTGCCAGGATCTCCAGGAAGGTTTAAATAGAAGTGGTGAAAATGAGCATTCTTGGCTCCTTCCAGACCTCAATAGAAAACAGTTTAGTCTTTTGTCATTAAGTATGATGTTAGCTATAGATTTCTCACAGATTTAACATATCAGTTTGAAAAGTTCCTTACTATTTTTAATTTGCTGAGCAGGGAAACCTCTTGGCAACTTACCCATTCTATTTCCTGGGCTAGACTTATTCTCTCACACTAGTAAGAAGCATGATGGAACTTACAGTGGAATAATTCTGTTCCTGATATTTGATTTTTTTTAGCATATCCTACATAATAAAAGCCTAATATGCAAATTGACCGAATAGCTGAACAACTGGTATCTATGACGCGCACTAACCACCAACGGGGCAGATGCTCAATGCAGGAGCTGCCCCAGCCCACAGGCTCCAGGCCAGCCAAGGCAGGTGCCAGCAGAGCCCCCCAGTCACCCTGCTGGTCACCCAGCAGAGGGAGGCGACTGGTGGCTGTGGGGGGGGGAGGGCAGGGAGCAGGCCAGCAAGCGGCACCAGGCTGGCCAAGGCAGGTGCCAGCAGGGGCCCCCTGATTATCCCACCAATTGCCTCACAGATTGGCCCTAATGGCCAGCCAGGCCTAGGGACGGACCCTACTCATGCATGATTTTCCTGTATGGAGCCTCTAGTGTTTCTATATTTGGCTTCTTAGTGATTCTTGTCATCCCCTAATGCAGTGGTTCTCAACCTTCCTAAGGCCGTGACCCTTGCATACAGTTCCTCATGTGGAACTTTTATGAAAGTTCCATGAAATTTTGCTACTTTTATGCATCATGATGTAAATATCTGCAGTTTCCAATGGTCTTAGGTGACTCCTGTGAAAGGGTCGTTCAACCCCCAAAGGGTCTCGACCCCCAGGTTGAGAACTGCTGCCCTGATGGCTATCTCATGATATGGGAGTGGAAGATAAAGGAAAAAGAGGCACACTGATAGCCTGTTGTGTACTTGCTGATGAATATCGGAAAATGTATTGACAAAGGAAATCCAGCTGATGCTTCCATCACCTTTCTGAACTGATGGGGAGGAGAATTAAAGTCACAGGAACTTGAGAGAGAGTGTGAGGGAGAAGCTAAGAACTTAGGGTTGAAAGCCAGATGGCCCAGTTAAAAGAAAAAATGTGAGTTTGGAATTAAACCATAATTGTCAAGTTTTTACCGTTGTGCTTAATTTTTCCCACAGAAGAGGAGAAAGAAATAGTTTATCAGATTAAAAGCCTGAGAAGCCTGAGAAATATTATTGACAGTCTTCAAAGCACTTTAGGTAAATGGAACCTGGGACCATCTTGGTGATAGGTAAATGTGGGCCTTTTCTTTTTTTCTTTTTCTGGTATGAAAAGCAGTAAAGTGTCTCCTCAAGGGGCATGTGTGCTTGTGAACAGCTCTCTGAAAAAGCAGATGACTCAAGCCTGGGTAGACCAGCTATGAGCCCCACAGTAGTTTCCTGGTGGTTGACAATATAGGGACACCTGGCCCATTCAACTCTAAATTTGAGGAGTCATGGGCCAAGAATCTGTTTCCACTCTCCCTTCTCAGCCGCACTTATTGAGGGACCCTTCACTCTCCCAGGAATAACTGTGATGCCTGCAGCCATATTGTGTGGCTGTTTGCCCCTTATGATCAGGCCCAGGAAGGTCCCAAGCTATCTCTCACACCTGCCTCTCAATGAAGGTAGCCTCCCACTTGGAGCTGAGTCTCACATCAGTAGGGGTCTCTGACCTCCCACTGCCTTTTCAAATATGACTTCAATTGCTGAAGTTGGCCCTTGAACTTTCCAGACTTCTCCCCAAAACTGTAGGAGCCCCTTTCACATCCCACATGGTTCAGGGTTCCCGGTCCAGGGTTCGGGTTCTGGAGGAGGCCGCATGCAAATGAAAACAGAGACTAGAAAATTATTAATTTGGCAATATTGAGGGCCAGGCAGAAGCCTTCCTCTAGTGAGAAGACTACCCTTTGCTTTGGCCTTTTTCTCCCTTTTATTAAGACTTTGGGACACACCCATGACCTTTAGGCAGGAAATTACAAGAACTAAAATTTTACATGAAACAAATAGGTAGAGGCTGTTTCAGCTAACAAGGTTTCAACTAAACAGTGAGTGATTAGCTCTGACCTTTCAGAGTAATTAAGGTTGACCAGCCTTCTGGTCTCCTCTCCACATCTTTCTATTAGGGAGACAATGTTCGTTTTCCAGCACAGAACTTTCCAGAATACCTCTGAGTCTCTTTTCCAGGCTAATCCTCCTACTGTCCTCCAAGCCTCTCTGAGTTATACTTGGTAGTCACGTTGATGGTTCAATATCTTCAGCATTCTACACCCCAGACATCTTTCCACACACACACTCTAAGACTGCCTTGGTTCTGGAAACACATCCCACCATTAATTTCAAGCTAATGTTAATGAAAACTTCTAAGGGTTTGGTAAATGTGGTATTGCTAAGCCACATGCAGTTGGCTTTTTGTAGGTCCAAGTGCAGGGCCAAACATTTAAACTTGGGCTTCTTAATTCAACCTTTAATGTTTATTGAGCACCTGCCATGCACCAGGAATTATTTTAAGTTCTCAGGACTCATTACCATAGACCCAGCCACCCCTGCCCTCGTGGAGCTCACATTCTGAAGGAGGGTCAGATGTGTGTCTTAGTTCCAGCCTGTTGGGGAGTTTTGGGCCCTGATTCTTCCTATGGGATGCGCCTCCAAGCCCCTGATCATCCTTGATGCGACAAGCCACCATCTTGTCATTTAAATGCCAATGAGGATAGGATCTTAGGCACCTTACTAGACACCTCTCAGTTGGACAAGTTGTCATCAGGCACAGCCCAGGAGCTGCTCTGACGTAGGACTCTCCCCATCTCAGACTTTGCAGGGCCAGAGCCCATAAAATCTCAGGCCCCATGTCTGCACCCCATCCCCCATCAGAACCATTCATTCCAACCATTCAGAGGTTGAAAGGGAGATTAGTGGTGGTTCGACCTGCTGCAAATTTACCAACTGTACTTACTGTCATCCAGCCAATTTCTGTTGCTTTTATGTAGATTTCAGGAGAGACTTTGCCAAATTCCCAGTTCCCTGGGATTTGAGTGCTCTGACATCAGAACAATACTCTCCTATAACCCAAATGTCTAAAGACAGGGGCCTCTCCACTTAAAGACACCCCTGTAAGTCACCCAGGTCCTACATATTTGGGAGTCAGGCAATGAAAGTTCCTTGAATGGCAATGGGGTGTACAGGGCTTGAGTCCCCACAATGCTTGGACAGGAAGGACCAAAAGGCCTTGACCTCCCCAAAATAACATCACAAGAATGGTTTCCCAGCAAACTGCCTCTGGGGGGAGAAGCCCACCAAAGCTGTGAGAAGGCCCTCATTGGGTTTTGAGGCAGAATGCACTGGAAATGAGATGTAAAACCAAACAGGCTAGCTGAGGCAAGTAGATTGCAGCCTGGCCTGACAGATTCTCCTCTCTCTACTCTGTCCTACTCTTCCTCTATTTGGCTTCATGCTCCCTCAAGAACCTGCCAGTTCTGTTTCGTATTCCTCACTCACTCCCAACCTCACCTAAACCCACACTTCTACTTTTACCTCCGTGCAAATAATGCCCTTGTGAGCCCTCACTGCTTTGGGATTTCTGTCTTGCATATTTAACATCCTCTGGGCATCTCCAGAATGATGTCTGCACCTTAAACCTGGGATGTCCCATATCGGTCTCATTCTCCACCCAGGACTCTCTCTCCTTACATCTCCTTCCAGTCACCCAGCAACTCTGGGGAAACTGAAGAAGAGACTGCCACTCACTGAGCATCTCATCTACATGTAGAAACCAGAGGATCTGACTCAGTGCTGATGGGAGCTGGGTAGGAGTTCAGAGTGCAATATTTGGACTGACTTGGCTTCAAATCTCTACCTAGGCCGGAATGAGTTGTATGACATTGGGGTAACCTTAGTCAAGCAACAGCAAGCACCTCCTAAGCTTCAGCTGCTTCATTTTCAAAGCAGGGTAGTCAGAGCACCTGCCTCATAAGGGCAGAAGGGGTTAAATAACATTTGTTGAGAGCTTAGCATGGTGCCTGCATACATACCCGCCCACCTGGACCTGTACAGTGCTTCAGGAGAGGGGGCGGGAGGGAGGAGGCATCACACCTGAAATGACCAGACGAAAATGCTTGCTTGTGGTTCAGGGACAACAAGAGAGTAAATCTAAAGTTGCTCCTAGCCCCATACTCTTCAGTCTTGTAGCCCCATTAGTATTCATTAATATGAGTGAACCATGGGATGATCTGAAATGCAGGCTCATAGGAACAACTAAAATTTTTAAAGAAAATCTCCTCTTTTCAAACAGTAAATACTCTCAAGCAAAGAAGAAAGAGCCATAAAAGTTTGTTCAAGAGATCCAACTACCACAGGGTGAAAGAAAGCCTAAACTGAGAAACCAAGACTTCCTGAGGGACTAACCATTCACTCCCACTCTGTGGAATAAATAGAATTACTAATTATACAGAATAAAGAAGAATCATTTTATTCAAGGAGTGCCAAATAAAATGAACATATTGAAATATTAAGTTAAAGGGCCTGGCTGATGTGGCTCAGTTGGTTGTTGGTTCGATTCCAACTACAGGCTCAATCCCCAGTGGGGGATGCGCAGGAGGCAGCCCATCAATATTGTGATCTCACATCAATGCTCCCACCCTCTCTCTTCCTCTCCCTCTCCCTTCCTCTCTGTATAAAAACATTTTTAAAAGAATATTGAGTGAAAGATAATGTGTTTTTATTTTCTTTAAAAAAAAATAAGAAAATCTGATTGAGCCTGAATAATAAGAGTGTTCAAAGCTTGCTATTATCTAACAGAATGAGTTTTAAAGAACCATAACCTGTAGAGTCAGGTTCCTTCAAAGAAACAAAGCTAACAGGATATATACATATAGAAATGTATTGTAAAGAATTGGCTCACGTGCCCTAGCCAGTTTGACTCAGTGTAGAGTGTCAGCCTGCAGATCAAAGGGTCCTGGGTTCAATTCCAGTCAACAGCACATATCTTGGTAGCAGGCTTCTCCCTGGCCCAGGCTTTGGTCATGGCTTGTGCAAGACGCAATCAATCAATTTTGTTTGTTTCTCTCTGTCTTTCCCTTTCTCTTTCAATCTTTCTATAAAAAATAAAATAAAAATAAAAGGAAAAATATCCTCAGGTGAAGATTAACAAAAAAGAAAAAAGAATTGGCTCACACAATTATGGAGGCTGACAAGTCCCAAGATCTGCATCAGGAAACTAGAGGCTCAGGAAAGCCATTGGTGTACTTCCAGGAAGAGCCGATATTCCAGTTCAAATCTGGAATCAGGAAAAGACTAATGTCCCCAGATGAAAGGTCATCTTCAAGGAGGAAGGTCAGCCTTTTGTTCTACTGAGGCCTTCAACTGATCAGGTGAGGTCCACCCACATCAGGGAGGTCAATCTGTTTTTCTCAGTCGATCATTACAATGTTGATCTCATCCAGAAACAACCGCATAGAAACACCTAGAAAAATGTTTGACCAAATATCTGGGCTATCTGTGGTCAAGTTGCCACATAAAATTAACCATTATATCCTGTGAATAATTTGGTACATGGAGAGCAAGAGCCTATGAAGGCCTGATAGTCAACCCTCCGGTGCCTCCCTCCTGCTGCAGCACCTGCAAAGGCATGCACATGCACGTAGAAAGCATGCATGCACTCACGGGGTAAATTTCCTTGCCCCTATGAAAGCTCAGAATATACACTATGGGTTTCTGCAATGTGGAGATAAAACAGCATTCCAGGGAGTGCATGCAGCTGACTTGGATGGAAAGCCAGGGCGGACATTGCCCCTCAGTGTGACCAGGCTATTTATAGCCAGTGTTCAACCTTGAGGGTTGTTTAATGTTTTGAATATTATACCCGACTGAAACCAAGATCTCTAGAGGGAAAAAAATATATACTTTATAATCCCTAGGAAATTATCTAATTTCAGGTAATTTTCAAGGTATTGAAAATACCTTGTGTCCTAGTGAAGCTTTTACATCATTATTTTAGCTGTGAAGGATTTAACCCACCAGCATTTTTTTAGGGGTGACAAGAACATTTCCTTCAGCAAGCTGATTGTGGCTGCAGACCTGCCCTACTTCTTGAGGTGACCAGGCTGAAAAGTGTTATTCAGGTTTAAATGTGGGGTTGCCCTATTTCTCCAGAAAGGCAGGTTTGAGGAAGTTCATCAATCTTGTCTTAGAAACAATGCTAAATAGAGAACTTCTATTTCCTTTGTGGTGTTTAGCAATGGATTGGTATTCTTTCTAAATATTTTAAAAGGCAATTGGAGATTGAATTAAACTACACCATTTTTGTTTTTTTGTAATTGCTGGCATTATGCTTTTCTCAAAGATGGAAAAGCCTTTATCCTGTCTTTCCCAGATGTCAGCGAATCACCTGTAAAATATAGGACTGGGGGCTTGAGTCAGAGAAGGTTTGTGCCAGAATAACCTTTTGAGGCCTTTCATCCAACCCTAGGATTCTAGGAAACAGGCAAAAAGAGGACAAACAACTCACTAGTTACAAAATAAATCAGTGGAGAAACAAGAAGAATAAAACTCTGATTTCCAACCCTACCCCATTTCTATGACACCATTCTGTAGTCCCTTTAGCAATAAAGGAATATTTCAGTGTTGTTATTTTCTATTTTTATGTCCTACTCAACTATGTATTAGTTTGCTCAAATTGCCTTAACGATGTACCACTTATTGCGAGGCTTAAACAACAGAAATTAGTTGTCTCAGAGTTCTGGAGTCTAAGATCAAGGGCAGGGTTGGTTTCTACTGAGCCTTCCTTCCTGGCTTGCAGACGGCCATCTTCGCCCTGCCTCACATGGTCTTTCCTCTGTGCATGCATCCCTGGTGTTTCTGTGTGTCCAAATCTTTTCTTATGAGGAAACTAGTCAGAATGGATTAGGGCCCACCATAATGGCCTCAATTTAATTCAATCATCTGTTTAAGACCCTATCTCTAAACACAGTTACATACTGATATATGGGAGGGGGATGGGAAAGAAGGGAGGGAGGGCAGGTGGTAGTTAGGTTTCAACATATGAATTTTGAGGAGGCACAATTCAGCAAGGAACACCTCTCAAACATTTTTGCTTTGTGATATGTAAATTGTTTTTATGTACATAACACCATTGAACCTTCACCATAGTGCTGGGAGGGAGGTGCCATCTACTTTGTCTTCACTCCGAGATATTTAGTGATCTTTCTCATTGTCATACCATTACATAGTCTGTGGTGAACCCAATACTCCAGCAGGCCTTCTAACTGAGGGGCTGTGGTCTTCTACTAAATGTTTTAAAATCATGACCATCACTGTTGGCGAATCAGGATATACTGACCTAATCAATTTACACAGCAGTACTGCCCTTAGATAATACAGATATTGAAAAATTCCTTTCATTGTCTTGCTGTAAATTGAACAGATATTTCTTTTTAATCCTCATCCCAGGATATTTTTTTCCATTGACTTATAGAGACAGAGAGGAACATCTATGTGAGAGAGACACATGGATTGGTTCCCTCCCACACTTGCCCTGACCCCAGGGCAAGGGATCAAGCCTGCAATCAAGGTACATGCCCTTGACTGGGAATTTAATCTGAGACCCTTCAGTCCCTAGGCCAATGGTCTAACCACTGAGAAAACTGACTAGGATTGAACAGATATTTGAACTTTACCTTCCCTTGTTCTCATCACAGCAATTTTCAAAACCCAAAAGTGTAATGATCCAATATTTTGGCCACATATAAATGTCTTCCATTTAACTGATAGCATCCAAAACAGCTGAATGAATGTGTTGGGTCCTTGGAAAATAATTGAACTTCTACTCTCTAGGGATCTGTTGTACAACAATGTAAATATACTACTGAAATGTATCTTTAAAAATTATAAGAGGGGAATCCAAGATGGCGGCATAGGTAAATACCTACACTGCTGCCTCTCACAACAATTTCAAAACTACAACTAAAGATAGAATAGACATCATCCAGACCCACAGGAAAGCTAGCTGAGAGGAAATTCTACAACTTGAAGGAAAAAGAGGGGCTCACAGAGACCCAGAGAAGCTGCAAAAAGCTGAGGTAGGGAGACACGTGCGTGGAGAGAGTGGGTGCCGGAGTACCTGGATGGCTTTCTCTGGTGGGAGGGAGACAGAGATTCCCAACAGCATTGAACCCCTTATCCTATGACACTAAACCCCAGGTCCAGCTGAAACTCATACAAGGGGAGTTTAGACTGTGAAAAGGGAGAAGTGCATAGAAATTTAGGGGAGTTGCAAACGGGCAAAAGTTTGGTGGCGCACACAGCACTGCGCACAGAAGATCGACTGCTGATTGTGCAGTTGGCTTTCACAAGTGGGCAGGAGACAGAGCTTCCCAATTGCGCCACTTCTAACTCCACTAAACCCCAGTTTCAGGCGAAACCCTAAGGGACCAGATTCATATGGTCCCAGAGCGCAGGGGAGCCGGAAAGGCAGCAGTTTAGAGGCACTTCGAGAGCATATACGCACACAGACTGCTCCAGCAATTACCCAGTCATATGAGACTCAGGGGCTGTGAAGGGTGGGGCCGACTGGAAGGCAAGGGGGTCCTTTAAGCCCTGAGACTCCACCCATCGCAAGCTCAGGAGAGAGGCTTTTGCAGTTCTGCAAGTCTTATAAGGCTGAATCCAACATGGAAGTTCTCCCGACATAGTGAAAATGCTGAGACAAAGGAAGAGATCACAAACAAAAGAATGGAGGAAAACAAATGACTGGATATAGAGTTCAAAACCACGGTTACAAGGTTTTTTTAAGAATATCCTAGAAAAGATGGATAAAATTAGTGAGACCCAAGAGGAGATGAAAAAGGTCCAACTAGAGATGGAAAAGGGCCAATTAGAGATGAAAAAAGACCAACTAGAAATTAAACATACACTGACTGAAATAAAAAAATATACAGAGACCTAACAGCAGACTAGAGGAAGGCAAGAATCAAGTCAAAAATTTGAAATATAAAGAATCAGAAAATACTCAACTGGAAAAGCAAGAAGAGAAAAGAATCCAAAAATGTGAAGATAATGTAAGGAGCCTCTGGGACAGCTTCAAGCGTACCAACATCAGAATTGTGGGAGTGCCAGAAGAAGAGAGAGAGCAAGATACTGAAAACCTATTTAAAGAAATAATGACTGAAAACTTCCCACATCTGGTAAAAGAAATAGACTTACAAGTTCAGGAAGCACACAGAACCCGATATAACAGGAATCCAAAGAGGACTACACCAAGACACATCATAATTAAAATACCAAGAGCAAAAGACAAACAGAGAATATTAAAAGCAGCAAGAGAAAAACAGTTCATTACCCACAAGGGAGCACCCATACAACTGTCAGCTGGTTTCTCAACAGAAACGATGCAGGCCAGACGGGAGTGGCAAGAAATACTCTACGTGATGAATAGCAAGAACCTTCAACCAAGAATATTCTATCCAGCAAAGCTATCATTCAGAATTGAAGGGCAGATAAAGAGCTTCACAGAGAAGAAAAAGCTAAAGGAGTTCATCAACTCCAAACCAGTATTATATGAAATGCTGAAAGGTACTCCTTTAGAAGAGGAAGAAGAAAAAGGTAAAAGCCAAATAATTATGAACAACAAATACATATCTATCAACAAGTGAATCTAAATATTAAGTGAATTAAAAATGTGATCAACACAATAAACTGGTGAATATAATAGAATCAGGAGCACAGAAAGGGAGTGGACTGATAATTCTCAGGGGGAAAGGGGTGAGGGGTATACAAGGAGAGACTGGACAAAAATCATACACCTATGGGTGAGGACAATGGGAGGGAGGTAAGGGTAGAGGGAAGGGTGAGAGCTGGGTGGAGGGGAGCTATGGAGGGGAAAAAGAGAAACAAATGTAATAATCTGAATAATAAAGATTTAATTAAAAAAAGATATATACCACCTCATAAGTTTTTATACAGCATATTCTTGGTGATAATCCTAACTGCTAGGTAATTTTAGTTATTCCCTTTCTGCTTCTAAAACAAGTTAGAATTTTTCATTTTCCAAGAGGTTACTTTTGTCTATTGTTATTTTTAAATT
The DNA here is from genome assembly GCA_004026805.1 of Lasiurus borealis. NCBI lineage: Eukaryota > Metazoa > Chordata > Mammalia > Chiroptera > Vespertilionidae > Lasiurus > Lasiurus borealis. The sequence continues at coordinate 45,565 of PVJN01010281.1, forward strand.
TTATTATGAATATAGATCACCTAATATTTTGGGGAAAGGGAATTACTGGTGATTGTTGAGATTTCCTTCTGGCAAACTGTATTTTAAAGTATGTTATAAAGCTCCAGGGTATAAAACAGTGTGGCACAGGAGTAGACAGAATGTCACTGGAATGGATAAAGTGTCCAGAAATTTTGATAGTCAAAATGTTCTATATATGACAAAGAGTCATTTCATATATATATGGGAGGTTTAGGGACAATGGGTGAACTACTGGGAAAACATTGTTAGAGCTTTAACATACACAGGAATACAAACTGAGATGAGTTAAATATTTAAATATCAAGAATACAAGCATTACAATGGCTGAAAGTAAAGATAAGGGAATTGTACCAGTCTGGGTCCAATCAGTAATTTAAACAAGAGAACTTTAATATAAAGAACTAAAGACCCTGGTGCACCATTCTTGCACCAGTGGGGTCCCTCAGCCTGGACTGCAGGGACCAGTGACCTCCACGCTACCACAGCCTGACCTTACTCACCAGCTCATGGGGCTCCAGCCTGCTGTCCATGTTGATCTCGCACAGCACAAAGTAGTGTGCCACTGTTCAGAGGAGTGGCTGTGGGAGAGACTCCTGCCACTGCAGCTGTGCTCACCAGCCCTGCAACTGGTGCCTGTTAGTCAGCTGAGTGGCGCTCCCACTGTGGGAGCACATTGACCACCAGGGGGAAGCTCCTGCATTGAGCATCTACCCCCTGGTGGTCAGTGCCCATCATAGCTACTTTGTCGACTGGTCAACTGATCACTTAGGCTTTTATATAGGGAGAGTATTCAGTGTGATAGGAATGGAATGGTAAGCATGGAGAGAGGACACTGAAGATTACCCCAGGGCTGAGGGAGAGTGAGCAGGGAGGACAAACTTGGAAAGGGTCCTGCCTCTAAGATCGGTGTCTAGGTTCCATGGAAAAGGTCTTCCTACACACCATTGGGTGGTAGAAAAATTACAGTCAGTGATGGTTTCTAGTCTGCATCACCATCAGACATCACAGAAGGCACAAAAAAAGAGAACAAGCACAGCATTCCTGGACCAGGAAGAGAAGGTGCCATCCTCCTGCCATGTTCCTCCGCCATCTCCTGCTTTTGAAGTTCAACACTGTGCCTAATGCCACGGAGAATTGCTTAGAGCATCTGGTCTATTATGGAAGAGTGAATACCAAAGGTGAAGCTAAGATCCAACAGAAATATTTTCATAATTTTAGTGTACTTTTCTTAGCCTGACTTCAAGAACAGAAACTATAAAGAAAAATATGAGGCCAGACTTGACTGCATAAAACAGAAAATCTTGGCAAAATAAAAGGGTCCATTAAAATAGTTAAAACAACTCTTTGTGACATAACGGAGTTGATATTTTAAACATGAATGGCTCTTATAAATTAACCTTTACAAATAGGTAAAATCTACTGGTTGACATCATAAGGATGTTTATATGGAAACATAACACACACAGAGAAATATGTTCAGTAGCAGTTTCATTAATCATTTTACAAGTGCAGGTTTAAAAGGGCATGTGGCAGGTGCTTGATAAATACTTGTTAATCCTTTTTGCATATCAGATTTCCTAAATTGAAAAATATGATCTATGTCCGGTATAATACCAGGGTGTGTAGAAACAGAAGCTCTCAAACATTGTTGGTTGGAATATAAATTAGCCCAAATTTTCTGAGTGGCAACTTGGAAATGTATGAAAAGCCATTAAAATATGCCTACATGGCTGTAGTGGCTCAGTGGTTGAGCATTGACATATGAACCAGAAGGTCACAGTTCATTTCCCTGACAACACATATGCCCAGAATCAGGCTCAACCCCCAGTGTGGGGTGTGCAGGAGGCAGTCAATCTGTGGGAGTCCCTTTCCACGTCCCGAGTGGTTCAGGGTTCCTGGTTCAGGGTTTGGGTTCTAAAGGAGGCCGCACACAAATGAAAAGAGAGACTAGAAAATATTAATTTGGTGATATTGGGGGGCCAGGAGGGAGCCTTCCTCTAGTGCAGCAGTTCTCAACCTGTGGGTCGCGACCCCTTTGGGGGTCGAATGACCCTTTCACAGGGGTCGCCTAAGGCCATCAGAAAATGCAGATATTTACATCACGATGCATAACAGTAGCAAAATTTCATGGTTGGGGGTCACCACCACATGAGGAACTGTATGAAAGGGTCACGGCCGTAGGAAGGTTGAGAACCACTGCTCTAGTGGAAAGGACTACCACTTGCTTTGGCCTTTTTCTCCCTTTATTAAGGCTTTAGGACACACCCATAGCCTTTAGGCAGGAAATTACAATAACAGAAATTAACATGAAACAAATAGGTAGAGGCTGCTTCAGCTAACAATGTTTCAACTAAACAGTGAGTAATTAGCTCTGACCTTTCAGAGCAATTAAGGTTGACCAGCCTTCTGGTCTCCTGTTCATAGTGATACAATGTTTGGTTTCCGGCATCCATCAATGATTCTTTCTCATCATTGATGTTTCTCTCTCGCTTCCTCTCCCTTCTTCTCTGAAATCAATAAAAAATATATTTAATAAAAATGCATAAAATTAGCCTAGAGATTCTACCTTAGAAAATTGGTCAAGTCTGCCAAGAATTATAAGTACTATATTTGTTGTATCATTACTTGTAATTGCAAAATAATCCATTCATCTATAAAGAATGTGCAAATAACTTTGCTACAGACACATACTGGCATACATAGCTTTAGAAAAAACAGTAGCTATTTCCATTACCATTATGGAAAGCTGCCTAAACTTTAGCAAGTAATGGCTCTGCTGCAGACAGTGTATAATATGATTCCATTTTACCTGAAAAAATCGTGGGTAAGATTAATGTATAACTATACTTATATTTGTGTGCGTATGGAAATATAGACAACAAATGTGACAGTCTCTGATGTGGAATTACCAGGGGTCACCGTAGATTTGAGATGAAGAGACCAGGGGAGGGCAGTGGCTCCTGGCCACAGGTCAGCATGCTGCCACCAGAAGCCCTGTGGACATCAGTGCCTAGGCGGGGCCATTGGTCCTAGAAACAGGACAGGGTCCCTGGGACACTCACAGCAGCTGGCATGTACCCTAAGTGGTGTTCCTTTTTGACAACAAGGTCCTTGGAGGCCTTGACCACTGAAATTTAGCCTTCAAGAGAAAGAAAACACCTAACAGCAAGACCTCCTACCAGGAAAAGCTGGTAACTGAAATCTTTATAAACTGCTTGGTGGCAGGGTAAATAACAAAGGTGCTTTGCAGAGCGCTTAATAACATGCATCTTCACAATCTAAAAATCCTTTACACACCCACAGTCTCATCTGACCCTGACAGCGGCCACTTAGCAGGAATTGGGTAATTTTTGTCTTCCTTTAGTGAATGAGGAGACTACGCTAGAGAGGCTGAGAGATGTTCCCTCTTCCTTCCTAGTACAGTACTTACCCAGCCCTGAGAAACAGAGAAAGGGGGAGAGGTTGACATAATGAGAGGTGAAAGTAACTGGCTCCGTGCCACCACTGTGGGAAGGCACTGTATCTCCATCCCCCCACTTTGGCTGTACCCCTTCATGCTCCACAATCCTCAACAAAGATCATGCCCATGTTTGAAAGGACCAGGGGTGCAGGGTTCTAGTGGGGTTGGATAAAAAGACAAGTGCTCATGCGTTTGTCTTCCATGCAGAGACCATATGGGGATCCGAGTGAGCTCCAACCTCACCCCTTCGTAGCCTCTGTGTTCCTGGCTCACATGATCTCAGTTCCCCTGCATTCACTCAAGAATAGTTTTGACAACTTAGTTCCTCTTGTTTCATCAGATGTTTGAGATTATGTTATCCTTGGTAACAGAGATTCCTGTCAGGCCAAATGCTCGTTTCTGGAATGTACTTACGGAATGAATTCCACACTGGGACTTTCAGGAAGGGTGAGGAACACGTGGTCATTTTCAATCGCTCCAGGTCCCTCGGTCTGGTTCAGTGAGCATGGTTAGCTGCCTCTGCTTGAGGCCCGTGGCTCCGTGCGGAGGGAAGTCGGCCTTGGGAGGGCAACGTGGGGATTTCCTGGCCAGCTCTGTGGAGGAAGGTCACCAACTCTGCCTACAGGGACTGCTGAGCACACGTTAATAATAGTGACGACTCACGAGGGACTCCTCTCTGGTAATAACATTGGGAAATTAAAGAATAGGCTGAAACATTGGAAAGGACTTCTTGGTTGCCAAGTTAAATAAAGATCAAGGGCTCAGGAGACCACAGGTGCTGATCCTCTTCCAGAAGCAGCCCCAGCCGAAACCGGTTTGGCTCAGTGGGTAGAGCATCGGCCTGCGGATTGAAAGGTCCCAGGTTCAATTCCGGTCAAGGCATGTATCTTGGTTTCGGGCACATCCCCAGTAGGGGGCGTGCAGAAGGCGGCTGATCAATGTCTCTCTCTCATTGATGTTTCTAACTCTCTATCCCTCTCCCTTCCTCTCTGTGAAAAATCAATAAAATATATATAAAAAAAAGCAGCAGCAGCAGCCCCAACCCTAGCTGCCTGTCTTCAGGATGGCAGGTACCAGACCAGCCTGCTGTTTCCTTTTTATTCTTCACACCTTTCCACCCTCCATCCTCCTCCAGTATTCTACAACTACCCTGTTTCCCCGAAAGTAAGACATCCCCCGAAAAATAAGACCTACTTCCAGTTTTACCCCTCACTGTAATATAAGGCATCTCCCTGAAAATAAGACCTCCCCGATAATAAGGCCTCCTCCAAACATAAGGCCTCCCCAGAATATAAGGCCCCTGAAGCTACCTTAAAGCGTCTGACTCCTGATTTAAAGAGACCTTGCGTACCTGAACAGCTCTGGCTGCGCTGCAGCCAATCAGTGAGCTGGTTTGTGATGACAACTACTAGCGCACCGTATACAGGTGATAAATTTCTTTTTTTTGTTGTTCAACAATAAATGTGTACCGTATTCTTCTTCATGGAAAAATAAGACATCCCCTGAAAATAAGACCTAGTGCATCTTTGGGAGCAAAAATTAATATGAGACACTGTCTTATTTTCGGGGAAACAGGGTAGAGGCCACTGGTGGGTCCCTCAGCATGGCCTGTGGGGATTGGGCCAAAACAGGCAGTCCAACATCCCCCGAGGGAGGTAGTAGTGTGCAAAGTGGCAGGCGGCCAGGGAGGAGCCGCTGCCTGGGCCTGGCACCAGACCACTGCGGCTCATCCCAGCCTCCACTGCACCTGCTGCTCCACTGTGGTCTCCGAACGCCCATCCGAGGGCAACACCCATGACCGAGAAGCGAGCTGATGCCAGTCCGATCCGGTCCAGATGGGGAAGGGGTGCACAGGGGGAGTGTCCGTGGGAGAGGCTCATGCCACAGTAGCGGCTCTCGCTAGCTGTGAGCCCAGCATCTGGCTAGTGGCACTTCCTCTGTGGGAGCGGACTGACTACTAGGGGGCAATTCCTGCATTGAGTGTCTGCCCCCTGGTAGTCAGTGTGCATCATAGTGACTGGCCGAATGATCACTTAGGCTTTTATATATATAGATTACACATACTGAGTGGAGCATAGGTCCTTTGGTTTTAAGAGCATTTGTGCTTGTGAAATGTTAAGAAATACATATATTGGCCTCTGTCCCCAGTTTCTGGCAGAACTCCTAAAACTCTTGTCATTTCCAAAGTGATAAGACACTAGGAACATCTCTTATTCCAAATCTCCACACATTTGGTGACCAGAAGTGTTCTTTGTGAGGGTAAAGGAGATACACAGGGAAGAAACACACAACAGGGAAGAACTGGCGTTTTGCCCACATAGGAAGGAAAAAAAAATTGAGTCCCATCCCCCCATTATAGTGCTAATCACTTTTTAAACAAGATATAAGTAAGACACAGGACGATCAATAAGATTCCAGAATCTTCATGTTCTTTATAACCAAATCCCCTTTCTGTAAAGGACAACTGGTCTGTGTTTCAGCCTGCAACTTATGTCAGTCAACAAATTTGTACTGAGGGCTTAATATGGATGAGAAACTGTCCTAATGCAAAGGATACAGTGATAAGGGGGGCAGAGACAGAGAAGACAGAGACTGAGAGATAGAGAGGGACAGAGGCACAGAGGGAGGAACAGAGACAGTGAGGGAAAGATGGAGTCAGAGAGGAAGAGACAGAAAGACAGACGGAGATAAGGAGAGACGGAGAGAAAAGGTGGAGAGGGAAAGAGACAGAGAGACAGTGTGAGAGTGGGAGAGATGGAAAGATAGATGAAGAGAGAGATGGAGACAGAGAAAGACTGAGATGGAGTAAGACAGAGATAGAAATGGAGCGAGAGAGAGGCATCTACCCATTATTTTGTTTAACAGAACACCCGATGTGAAGTGGAAAGCACAAGATTTTCAGAGCGAGCTCTCCAAACTAGCTGAGCAGAGAGGCAACCTCTGAAAGACAAGCACCTGTTTTCATATTTAGAGCCTCCAGAAGCAAACTTCTGGTGTTTCCAATCACCAAGAGATCTAATAATGTGGAGAGGCAATCTCAGGGCATACCTCTTCACTATCTAGACTTTTATTTATTTCTCTAGAGGCCCAGTGCACAAAATTCATGCACCAGTAGGGTCCTTAGCGGCTGCTGGCTGGGTTCTCCCTCCCTTCCACTGGCCGGCCCTGCCCCCTGCTCGAACTCCCAGACAACTGCCAGTCCAGGGGGCAATTTGCATACTATGCTTTTATTATATAGGATTTTTTTTTTAATTTTATTTCACAACAGAGCAAAATTTACTTGATGAGTTTTTAAGTTTTTTTCCATTTGGGGGTGACAGGAAACTAAAATTTTAAACATTTGGAAACTGCTCTCAGAAGTGTAATGAGGGGAACAAGGCTTCTGTTGTTACCAGGGTCATGGCTTTTGAAAAGAGTCCAAGGAGTCAGGTGCATTCAAAGGTGCCTGAGCAGGGCAGTGAGGGAGCCTTCCCAGCCTTTGGCATGTCTGGATTGAACCAGGACAGGAGGGTGTGTTCGTGTCCTGGCACTACTATAACAAAGCACCACAAACAGGCAGCTTGAGCAGGAATGTATTCTCGCGTGGTCTGCAGGCCAGAAGTCCAACACGAACGTGACCACAGGTTGGCTCCTCCTGAGGATGATGGAGATCCTGTCCCAGGCCTTCCCCATTTTGGCATTTGTTAGCTTCTGCTACATCACCCTGACCTCTGACTTCATCACATCAGGGTGTTCTCCCTGTGCGTGCGCCTATGCCCAATGTTAAACTTTATAAGGACACCAGTCACATTATTACCATAGTTAGCTAATTACTGATGGAAAAGGAAACAAAGGGTCAGACATTGTTGAGCATATTCAACAAAGAAGCATATGCCTATTTGCTTTACCAGGACATTTCAGCTTCACACCCCAAGGAAATTATTTCACTGTCCCTCCAAGGGGATTAACCCATTCTTTTCTCCGCTCAGGATAAGGGGTGGAAGCATGAGAAAGTACTTAACCATAGAGTCTTGTCAGTCTAAGCAGGAAAAGGGATTATATGTCAGGGGGTGGACCCCTGTATGAGTATGGATCCCCAGAATCTTGCTGGAAACTGGAGTTCAGAGAGTCGGGAACTTGTAACTCCCTCCCAATTGAAAAAAAAAACTGCACACCAGCCCGATTCGTGCATGCCTCCGTACCTCTGCTTTTCTGATCCTCTGCACGTCCTACCAGGTCTCAATACACTTTTTTCTTTCCTTCTAGTTGCAAAACTTCTACTCCGTGGTTTTGGGGGATAGTCGTTTTGTCTTTTAGTTGTAATTTTGGAGTGGTTGTGAGAGGCAGTGTGTATAGGTGTGTATACCTTATGCTGCCATCTTGGTTCTAGAAAATTTTTACTTTAGAAAATTAATTTTCATTTGTAATGCTAACAGCAAGACAGCCATGAAAAACACACATGCTGTCAAAATAAGCCAAAGGAAAATCATTTGGGCAAAAATAAAAAGGACCCCAAGTCAATTTTATAGAAAAGATTATCTTTATTAACTTTTGGTCAAGAATATGTTTATATACTTTCAGGAAACAATTCCAAGGCCAAGTGGACTCCTGCAACACAGAGGAATTGACAGATCTGCTCCAACCACCAAGACAAGAGGAGAAACAGTTTGGAGATGGGAGATACTGACGAAGCCTTGCCATGCTAGCAGTCAGCAGCTGTGCATCGCTACAGGTTGCCTAGGACCAAACCAGAGAGGATTGGACCTGCATTGCCACCATTTGTCCACCATCCAGAGACCATTGCTGATGTGTACACATAAGGAACTGTTTGACATTGAAACTGGGACTCAGAACTGTTGGATATTGAAATTGGGTCTCAAACATTTTTTGTTCTTGGTAGGTTTATTTCTAGTCTGCAGAGGCAAGATGTTTTCAAAGAAAAGAATCGTAGGGGTGGGGGGAGACAGATATAGAAACAAAGAAGCAGTAAACAGATTGTCATACCACAGTGGGAAGGCAGGGGAGGTTGGGGGGAGAGCTGTAAAAGATCAACGGAAGGATTTGTACATATAACCAATGGATACAGACATGGGGGAGGGGGTAGGAGGGAGTAGGTGAGAGCATGTATTGGGGATAGGGAAGGCCCAGGGGAGGTCAATGGGGGGCAGGGGGAAAGGAGACATATGTACTACTATTTGTAATACTTTAAATAATAAATAAATAAATAAATAAATAAATAAATAAATAAATAAAGTTATCAAGATTGCATTAAAAAAGGTCTACTTAGATGTGAAAATTCACATGGAGGTGATATCTGAATGACCAAAGTTTGGAAAATTGTTTGTGTTCCCCCCAAACTCATAGCAATGTGATGCTATTTGGAGCTGGGCCTTTGAAGGTGATTAGGGTTAGATGAGGTCATGATGATACACCCATGATGGAATTAGTTCCCTTATAAGACACATGAGAGGGAGCTCTCCCTCTCCACCAAGTGAGGACATTGCAAGAAGGCAGCCATCTATGAATCAGGAAGAGGCCTCTCACTAGAACCCAACTGTATTGGCACCCTAATCTCTGACTTCCAGCCTCCAGAACAGTGAGAAATACATTTCTGTTGTTTAAGCCAGCAGTCACCAACTGGTGGTCCGCAGACCACTGGTGGTCCCTGAGGTCCAAAAGGTTGGTGACCACCGGTTTAAGGAAATCTTTGGAGCAGTGGTTGCCAACCAGTAGTCCACAAACCACCGGTGGTCTGTGAGGTCCGAAAGGTTGGCAACACTGAGTTAAGCTAACCAGCCTATGGTATTTTGTTATGGCAGCCTGGACAGACCCAAACACTGTTATGTGCAATATTAAGCAGATTTGCCTTCTTAAAAGATAGATCTGGCAGCATGGTAGAAGATGGATGTGAGGAGAGGAAAGGCATATTAAAGACAGTAAGATTTTGGTCTCACTTTTGGGCCAAGGTGAAGGCACCATCAGAGTGGGATCTACACAGTTGTAAGTCAGGTCTGGTTCTCCCTCAGAGCCCCACACCCTCCCCTTACCTGGCATCACAGCAAAGCCCTCATGATCCAACACTTTCAGGAATTAAAGACAGCTCCTTAGTTTGGTATATAACCTGGGACCCTGGCTTCCTCTCCAATCTCATCTTCCACGACACACTGTTTACTATGTCCCAAGCATAATAACAGTTCTCAGAAGAGGCACACCAGAGTACCAACTATATGTACACATCTATGAATTTCTGACTGGGGCATTCCTTCAACTGAGCCCTATCCCACTTGACCAACTCTTCACACAACACGATCCTCTTTTGAAAAACCACAATGTCAATCCTAAACACAGGGTTTTGGGGTTTAAGTTTTGATATATTGAATCTGGAGTCTTCCTGTTTTCTTTCATGTATTTGAATCCTATCTTCAAATATCCAAATTTGCGAGGTTAAAGGAAAAATTATTATGCAAACAATTAAAGAAAAAACTCGTTCAATGGCACTTGTTACGACATGGTAGGTAGATTTTTACTCAAATGAGGCCATCACAAGTGTACAGAGACCACTGCAACAGGTAAGACCCCGTTATTGCTTGCAGTGGGGGAGATATCTGTTAGGGTTGCTGAAGGAGGAATGCAAGAGGCCAAATGTGGTAAGGGATTATAAATTTATTAGGTTATCTGGAACCTAAATGGTATGAGCCTCCAAATGCACTAACACCCAGGGATGGGGGAGTCAGAGATTTTAAAGGACTCAGGCTTTTTCTGGGCACAGAATTCTCTGGGTAGGTCCAGATCCTGGAAAGTTCCGGAGGGGAAGAATAATGATCTTAGCAAGTGGAATGAGGTCTAAGTGAAAGAGAATGTTGGTTGTGAAGCGGTCTAAAGCTCAGTTCCCTGGGGAGTGGGTATCCATTCAATTATTTGATCGGACCTAACAACATCAAACTCAATTTTCAATACACCATGAACAAGTTGGAATGTATAGCCACAACACAAGGTGGGTGGGTATCCATGGATGGAAAATGGTTAAGAGGAAACATTAACTAAACATCAGGGATTCTGGCTAAACTAACCTGACAGGATTCTTGCTGAAGGCAGGCCAGTGTGAGCAAATACCACCTGAGGGTTATAGCTAATGAGAAACCTGATTAGACATCAAAGGTGATCATAAATGGCATACAGGGAATTCTAGTTAAACCAACTTAGTATTGTTGCTATAATTGGATAATACAGAAACGACTCACAAGTCTATAACTCAAGGCCTACCTTAAATTCAGGGTGGGGGGTGGGCTGAATAGTTTAATTAAGGAGAGAATCTTTGTCACTAATTTATGATTGCTTTGTCAAATAAAATCAAAGGATGTGAATTATGAAATCTACTTTTTTTTTTCATTTTTCCTAGAACTTTTTAGAAATAAGAGTCCTAAAGAAAATCAGAAATTGATAAAATTTGTGAGTTGGGCAAAACTTAGGACCCAGCCAAAAATGGTTTGCCTCACTGGATAGAGTGTCATCCTGCAAACTGAAAGGTCCCAGGTTCAATTCCGTGAAGGGCACATACCTTGGTTGTGGGCACATCTCCAGTAGGAGGTGTGTAGGAGGCAGCTGATTGATGTTTCTCTCTTATTAATGTTTTCTCTATCCCTCTCCCATCCTCTCTGTAAAAAATCAATAAAACATATTAAAAAAAAAACTTAGTACCAACTAATTGGAACATTAGCATTTGGGAGTACTAAATAGACACCCTTATAATTCTCATATCCAAAATTATCATGAAACATATTTTAGGAATGCATCACCATATACAGGGTGTCCCCCCCAAAAAAATATACATATACACTTTAATACCTGATAGCTCAATTTGAAAATGAAGGGTATTTTAATAAACACTCTTTTAAATATTGAATGGGTGTGCATACATTTTGGGAGAATACCCTATATATGTTGTTCTATTTCTCTAAAGTTAGCTAAATGTGTATCTAGTCCAAGAAACCCTAAAAAAAAAACAAGAAATCATATTAATTGAAGAAGGATGCACATTAAGAATCCTATCACTATAACCTACTTTATCTTCTTCCTCATGAAAAATACATTCCAAGGTTAAAAAAATTTAACAGTGGGTGGGAAACTAGGTCTGGATATTATTCTAACCTCGGTCACTGGCATGCAGGAACTTTGTCCTTGGGCAAGTTCCTTCGCTTATCTGTCTCAGTTTCATCATTTGTAGAATGTCTGGTAAGAAAGTGTAATCCCTCCCTCTATTACGCATAAGAAGGAATGCTTTTGTCCTTTTGCAAAATGGGATCTCTCTCCTAGGAAGTTCAGGAGTCATTATCAGGATGAGTACTGTAAACAGAAAATTTGATTAATAATCAACATATTGTACACAAAGAAAGATGATTGAATGCATAGATCAATCTTGAAATGTGCTTATAGCTTATTTCTATCTTTTTGGTCTAAACCCAAAAGTATTGCTTGAACTACTGAAATACTTTTTTTAAAAAATATATATTTTTATTGATTTCAGAGAGGAAGGGAGAGGGAGAGCGAATGAAATATCAATGATGAAACAGAATCATGGATGGGCTGCCTCCTGCATACCCCACACTGGAGATTGAGCCTGCAACCCACACATGAGCCCTGACCAGGAATTGAACCGTGACCTCTTGGTTCATAGGTCCACACTCAACTACTGAGCCTTGCCAGCAGGGACTGAAATATTTTTTTGCTTAACCTAATCCTAATATATAAAAAGCCAGGGACAGTCACAACAGAAACAACTGGATAGATGACCAAACAGCAGGCTGTGTGGGGGGACCAGGCCGGCAGGGGGACAG
>PVJN01010282.1:0-59104 GCA_004026805.1 Lasiurus borealis
TTTATTCCCTTTATATTTGTAAACTCTACCAGTGAACCTAAAATGTTATGGAATTTGGTCAAACTGAAACAGTAGCATAGCTATTTTTAAATAGCTGTGCATTGTATAGCAAATAGTGCATTTGTACCAAAATACAACAAATTATAACTGATATCTGCTTATAGAAATGCAGGCTTTGTTTTCTTGTGGCATGGAATGTGCAAATAAAAGTCTTAGGAAAATATAAGATTTTCTTCTTCCTCCACCTCCACAATGTATGTTGAAAGATACAGTACAAATCATTCAGGACAGATTGATATTTGTGGGAACCTTACTTATTTATCTGTTGACAATGACCAATGAAAAGGCTTTAAAATAACCTAAGACAAAAGAATATTTTTGAGAAATGCGTAAAATGTGTCCCTTAATTTCTTTGGCCATATGAGGAGTTGACTGTAGTTTATCTTGTTTTCCTTCTCTCTCTCTCTCTCTCTCTTTCTTCTCACCCCTCTCTCTCTGTTTTGTTTCAGTGGTTGAGAGGACAGATCAACAAACCCTTATCATTGCTGAAGTGCTCAAGCGTTGTCATATTCTGTACTAATAGAAATCTAAGTGGAATAGTCTTGGCCCTCAACCTGAATTACTGTTAAGTCATTCCATACCTATGAGTGATTATTATACAGTAGGGCCTCAGACTGCATTGTGTCTCCATTTCTATCCCTGGAAAATATTTAGGTGATTACTTGAAATGATAACAACAATAACAACAAAAACCTTCTCTTTGTAAATCTGGAAAAATTAAGCCAAGACTGGTTCATCAGACTATTATTTTCCTATAAAAGTTACTAGGCACATTCATTTATTTTTGATATGTATTCTTTGTTTGCACAAATATGTTCATTGTAGAAGAATCTCAAAACACAAATGAACAACAATAACGAATTGCTAGTGGCACCTGAAGAAATTATTATAATAACATTTTAGAAGCTAACCTTTCAGTCTTCTGAGTTTACTAAAGGAATGTATGTAGCAGAATTCTTAGTCATAAAGTCAGCTAGTGAATAACTTTTCTTTCCTTCCTAAGTGGGAGGTCTATTAGCTTTATGTTTAAGGAACTGAGAAGAGTAGTTGCCAGATCTGAGCTACCACCGGGCAATGCCTAAATGTGCTTGGAGAATCAGTTTAGTTTTGGGCTGTAAATTTAATGTCCAAGAAGAAGGGTAAAATAAACTTTTTATTCTTGGAGAGTTGAAAAGAAAGTAACTGAGTCCTAAGGCAAACATAGGGGGAAGGGAAATGTTGAGAACTTAAGGAAGCCAGAAAAACTCTGGTCCCGTCACCAGTAAGATTGAATTTAGAGCCTAACCATTGTGTGACCTTGTGTCAACTGCCAACTTTTCTGGGCACTGGTATTCCCATTTTTGAAATGAAGGGAAGATAAGGGAGAGTACAGGTAAGATGGAGACTGCAGAAATGTCCAAGACATGGTTCCTACTTAGTTGGAAAGATTAGCCTGCGCAAGAACTACAATTCTAAATTGAGTTGGTGGTGGTGGAGTTGAAAAGATGAGGAAGGAAAGGACATTAACAGAGGGCTCAGCTAAAAGTCTGATCTCATTTATTACCCTCATTCAGGACCTACATCTGTGTTGTCCAACATAGTGGCCTCTACCCACATGTGGCTACTTGAGCACACAAGATATAACTAGTCTGAAATCTGTATGTATAAAACACATTCTGGATTTTTTAAACTTTGGTACAAATAAGTGTAAAATACTTCTTTGATAATTTTAAAATATTGATTCAATGTTGAAATGATAGCAGGTTAGATATATTGGTTAAATAAAATGTATTATAGAAATTTATTTTACATCTTTCTTTAAAAATTTTTAATGTGGCAACTAGGAAATTTTAAATAGCATATATGGCTTGCATTTTATTTCTGTTGGAGAGTGCTGGTCTAGGACATCATGTGAGTGGGGTACACTTTGGGAAAATGTGCAATCATTAACCTGTACGTGGATATGGAAGATGTTACAGCTATTCAGCCTGATCTAATAGAATGAGTGTCATCAGAAACCCAGATCCTTCAGAGACAAGAAAAACATAAAAATGGGATGACTAGAACACTTGAAGATAAATAATGATAAAGGTTTATAACAACATATGGCTATGAACTTCCGTATGACAAAAAGCAGTTCAGAGCTAGTCTGACTGCAGAGCCACATGCTTGAGCCACCCTCATTGGTAGCGGTTGGTTGCTTTAACTGTGCCTTTCTGCAGACAACTTTGTAATAAATAGCTTTAGGCAAGAAGGCAGGAGTGGGAGGGAGGGAAGAAATAGGGACCAGTTTATGAAGCATGTTTATAGACTTTATAGATTGGCCTCATGAAAGAATGAGATAATACGTGTCAGTAAATGATTACAACTGCCCTGAAAAACTGAAGGCATTTGCTAAATAGCAACTGGTCTTCCTGGAAAATTTCCTTTACCTCATACAGATGAATCATTATTTCCAGAAAATAGCACACTTACTGGAGACGCAGTTCAGTCCTAGTAATTAAATTCAGTTGGCCCAGTAGGGTCAGATTTCATGGTAACATGGCAGGAGGGAGAATACAACTAAAAGAACCCTGAAAATGTCCTCAATACCATATCCAATGGCTTTTCACAGTCTTCATCCATCTAAAGTGCAGACACCACTTGATAGGAAAAACCTTCCTTCAGCATTTTCTTCTCCATTGCCTCCTGTGATGTGATGTCCGAGCCTTCTCACGGCCTGACCCATCTTGCCAGGGACTTAGTGCAGCATCAATTTGAGAGCTGAGGTTTGTGGGTTGTGATAAAAGGTTGGTGTAATAGTTTATGTAAAGGGCATAGTGGATTCTCAGTACATGATAGCTAGTAGTGTTTTTTATTACTTTTTACTGAATTCTTTTTTCACCCAAGCCCTTTAAGTTCTCCCCTCTCTATACATTACAAAATTGTATCTACTTTAGTTTCAAATGTCACCTTTTAAGTAATAGAAGGCTGCAAATGCCACATCTGAAACCCTCTTTGGATGCAGCATATAAGCATTTCCAATATTTCCTACTGGATAACACCCAAGTACTTTTTTCTCTCTCAAATCTCCTTGCCTCTCAAGTGCCCTCCTGTCAACACACCACTTCACTTTTGCCAGGTACAGCCCCGCAGATGTGTGCCGGGATCTTCCCACTGCCTGTGATTACGTCCTTGCACACCCCACACCTCTGTGAATATACACAGGCCAGCATGCTAACAAATTCCAGTGTGAACTTAGTTTGTGTTCATGTGGTGGTTCATGGAAGATTTTTGTTTGTTTTGTTGTTGTTGTGTGTGTTTTTTAAATTATATTTTTATTGATTTTAGAGAGGAAGTGGGAGGGAGAAAGAGATAGAAACATCAATGATGAGAGAGAATCAATGATGGACTGCCTCCTGATTGCACCTCACTGGGGATCAAGACTGCAACCCAGGCATGTGCCCTTGACCAGAATTGGACTTGGGACTTTTCAGTCTGCAGGCCAATGCTCTATCCCACTGAACCAAACCAGCTAGGGCTGTTGTGTTTTAAATTGGTTTTTAGAGAGAGAGTGGAAGAGAGAAAAAAAAATAGAGAAAGATCAATGTGAGAAATAAATACCCATTGGCTGCCTCTTGCATATCCTACAGGATGATCAAGCCCCAAACTCAAGAATGTGCCTTGACTGGGACTCAAACCAACAACCTTTTGGTGCATAGGAAACACCCAACCAACTGAGCCACATCAGACAGGGCAACAATAGAAGTTTTATGATTTTTAAAACCACGTTATTGAGACATGATTGACATACAAAAAGCTGTGCATAGTTCATGTATACAACTTTTTATGACTGATGGGAAAGCAAAAGAGATTGTGTTGACAAGCTTTAGCTGTGGGACACTGGGCAGGTCATGTCACCTTCCTATCTCAGTAGGATGAATGATCTGGATGTTATCTTTAAACATCCCAGTGCCAAGATGCTGAGCTTCTAGAATGCAATAGGCATGTAGAGGAAGACAAGGACCACAATATTATTCTAAGCTTTGCTAATAGCAGGATAGTGATAATGTATTAAGATTCTCAAAAAGTTCATGTTAAGGGTAAATTTCAATAGTTATAGTAAATCCACATTGTATAAGTAAAACCTTGCCATACCTGAGAAGTTTCATGTGCTTGTTGCAGCTTTTGTTACTAAAATTATCATTTATTGATCATAAATTATATATTTATTAATCATACAAATAGTTTTATTATTTATTATGGACAATATTACAGAGGTTCCCCCATTTCCCACAATCATAAAAACCTTGTTGAGTTTTAATTTTATAGATTAAAGTAAGTGGTATATTTATTTATTAAAGATCATGTAAATACCAATATATATCCAATATAAAAAGTTCAAGCAATAGAGAAAATGAAGACAGTAAAAATCACCCTTTAATGTGGCCATCTAAATGTAATCATTTTTGAAATTTGGTTAGTATCCTAAGGTATGTGACCGTATGTAAAAGAATTAAACTATAAATGCTGTTTTGTAACCTGCTTTCTAAGAAACTCTTTAATATATTGTAGACATATTTTTTCAATTATGACTGTTGGTCTTCGGTAATGGCTATAGTTCATTGTATGGCTGTACCTGATATATTTACTCCTTTCCCAATGGACATGTAAGCTATTTCTAATTTTTCACTATTAGGAATAGGACTGTGATGAATGTCAAGCCATACTTAAGCTTACAAATATATTTAAACACGCCCAGATAGAAAGAACAGATGGTGGCTTGCCTGCACCTCGGGCTGGCCCTGGGCAGCTGGGGGACTGAAGGGACTGGGCTTTCTTGAGACAGATGCCCAGAGTAGCCTAGGCCTGGCTAGGGGTGGGCCTTGCCTTGCTATGCACCTGCTGCCCCAGCAGGGCTGAGGGGACTGGGCACTACCATCTTGTGGCTGTGGGCACCACTATCTTTGAGGGTATGACAGTCAATTAGCATATTTCCTCTTTATTGGCTATGGGCACTGCCATCTTTGTGACAGTGTGAGTGTCAATTAGCCTATTTCCTCTTTATTAGATAGGATTATTTTTTTGTTAATCTTCACCTGAGAATATTTTTTTCCCATTGATTTTTAAAAAGAGTGGAAAGAGGGTGGGATGGAGAGGGAGAGGGAGAGGGAGAGGGAGAGGGAGAGGGAGAGGGAGAGAGAGAGAGAGAGAGAGAGAGAGAGAGAGAGAGAGAGAGACTGACTCTCTATGAGACTCATGAATTTATTGCTTTCTTCATGTGCCCCAACTGAGGCCCAGGAAAAACTTGCAATGGAGTTATGTACATGCTATAGACTGGGAATTGAACCCACGACTCTTTGAGACATTTGCTGACATTCTAACTACTGGACACACAGGCCAGGGCCTGATGTCTGCTTTAGTACAGCCCATGAACAAAGAATGATTTTAAAAATATTTTCAAATCATTGAAAAAAAATAGCTAAAGAAGAATGATGTTTATGACAGATGAAATTTTATAAAATTTAAATTTCACTATTTATAAATAAAAATTTATTGGAATATTGCCATGCTCATTCTTTCATATATTACTGTGATTATTGTGCTACAACCTAGAGATGAATAGTGGCCTATAAAACCTAAAATATTTACTGGCCTTTCATAAACAATGTTTATCAACTCCTAATTTAGGATTGTTTCAGTCAGTTTGAGTTGCTATAATATAATGCCATAGCCTAGGTAGCTAACAAACAACAGAAATATTTGGAGGTTGGGAATTCCAAGATTATGCCACAGGCAGATTTGGTGTCCAATAAAGATCTGCTTCCCAGTTCATAGACAGCTGTCTTCTCCCTGTGTCCTCACACAGTGGAAGGGGCCAGCACCCTCTTTTAACAGGACACTAATCCCATTCATGAGGGCTCTACTCTCCTGACCTATTCACCTCTCAAATGACCCATCTCCTAATACCATCACATTGGAGATTAGGATTTCAGCATATGAATTTGGGTAGACACAAACATTCATTTCTTGGGTGCCGAGGAGTGTGTTGTTCACTCAGCAGCAAGAATGCATTTCATTGCCAGCATTATGGAATGCTAGAGAATTTACTACAATAACGGTAACTTGGCAAAAAAAAGTCAAGGCAATATGCCTATTTTGTTAACAACTTGAAAATAATAGTGGTAGCATATTTTCTTTACTCTTTCATCATCTCTAATTTAGAAGACCAATCTTATGCAATGCAAAATATTATTTGAAAATCTATCAATAAAGTTTTTAACACCACGATTGCTTAGAAACTCCTAACACCAGGGCCAATAGTTCACTTGTGACTCTCCTGGTGTCCCCATGCTTTCCCCTAGGGGCCCATATGCTCCCTGGTCTTTTAATTCTTCTACATATTTTAGGTTTGACATTTTATTTTTATTTTATTTTTCTTCTATAGCCAAGACACTCATTTTTTACCAGGTTTCTAAGTAAATATTAATAAACGAATAGTTCAATTTATTGTTATGTACTGTTAAACAAGTTAATTTCAACTACATTTATAAGAAAGAGAGAGAAAGATATATCTTTTTACTGGCATATGTCCTCTATTCCTGACTTTATCTCATTCATTTTTAAAAAATTGATTCTAAAAGGGAGAGAGATCAGTGTGTGAGAGAGAAATATTGACTGGTTACCTCCCACATGCACTCTGACTAGTGATCAAACCCACAACCTTTTGGTGTATATGAGCTAACTGGGAATTAAACCTGTCACTTTTTGGTGTACAGGATGATGCTCCAGCCAACTGAGCAACACTGGCCAGGGCTTACTCATTTTTAATAATGATAATTATTCCAGGTTCTACTCAGCAACTTTAACATGGATCATTCTCCAGAAGAACATAC
Source organism: Lasiurus borealis (assembly GCA_004026805.1). NCBI lineage: Eukaryota > Metazoa > Chordata > Mammalia > Chiroptera > Vespertilionidae > Lasiurus > Lasiurus borealis. The sequence continues at coordinate 6,915 of PVJN01010282.1, forward strand.
CAACAAAATTATCTATCTATCATCTATTTATTTAAGAAATTGGCTTGTGAGATTTTGGGGGCTGTCAAGTGTGCACATACACCAAGAAGTTACTAAAAAAGAATCTACTGGTCATAATTTCCTTTATTACTTGTCATTTGCAAGTACAGTGGTACCTCGAGATATGGGTGCTCTAACATACAAGATTTTTGAGATACGAGCCGCTAAGGGAGCGATTTTTGCTTTGAAATACGAGCAACATTTGAGATAGGAGTAATCTCGCGGGTCGGCTGGCTGCACACGACCCACCCATTTACCTCGACTCCAGCGTCTCATAGTTTCCCATGCCTCAAGGTTACGGAACAAATTAAACTCGTATCTCGAGGTACCACTGTATTCATTGGAAATTTCTTTATTCAACAAACAGTTTCTTTATTCAATGAACACACTGTTTTTCGCCCCCATGTATGGCTTACAGATACAGGATGAGAGTGGGCATTTAGATATACTTCCAGGGAGGTTTTATCAGTTTGTTGGTAGAGTCCATAATGAGGGAGGAGAGTTGCAATACATTGAAGTGTTGGCAGTGAATCAGTGAGTGCTATGAAAAAGGCTAAGAATACATATCTCATGGTTGTTCATGATATTGACCATGCAACCTTGCATGCAATGGGGCTGCCAGAGTGGGCTGTTTACTCTTTACCTGTCTACACTATTCCCACCCCTATGTGTTCATCCTGCTGTGGTCAGAGTTGGTAGATAGGTCATTATGGTATCCTTTCCAATATGGCTTTAGAACCTCATTATAATAATAACATCAACTAGCATGTGTTTAGCATTAAGCCTTTGCAAGGCACTGTTTGAAGCACTTCACATATAATACCTAATTTTCTTCTCGTAACAACTAGTAGGAAGCTACATTTTCAGGTAGGGAAGCAGGATTCACAAAGCTTAAGTGATTCCCTCAAGGTCACTCAGATTGTAAGTGATAGGCCTGAGATTCAAACTCAGAATTTAAAATAAATAAATAAATAAATAAATAAATAAATAAATAAATAAACACACACACACACACACACACACACATTTTAAATATATTTTATTGATTTTTTTTACAGAGAGGAAGGGAGAGGGATAGAGGTTTCAGAAATATCGATGAGAGAGAAACATCGATCAGCCGCCTCCTGCACTCCCCGTACTGGAGATGTGCTTGCAACCAACATACATGCCCTGACCGGAATCGAACCTGGGACCCTTCAGTCCACAGGCCAACGCTCTATCCACTGAGCCAAACCTGTTTCGGCTAAAAATATTGATTTCAGAGAGGAAGGGAGAGGGAGAGAGAGAGAGACAGAAACATCAATAATGAGAGAGAATCATTGGATGGCTGGCTGCCTCCTACATGCCTCCTACTGGGGATCGAGCCCACAACCTAGGCATGTGCCCTTGACTGTAATTGAACCTGGGATCCTTTAGGCCACAGGCTGATCCTCTATCCACTAAACCTCACTGGGTAGGGCCAAACTCAAATTTTCTTGCCTTAGCCCCTCTTGTTGACCGCCTCACCACTACTGTCTCCCAGGAGGCCTCATGGAAGCTGGGAGAAAGTGAGAAGGTGGAAATCAGAATCACAGAATCAAAAGAACCTCACAGCACTAGCCTCTCATTCCCCAGTCTCCAGAAAGAATCCCCTGACTGTCATCTCCGACAAGCTGTCACTCTGCTTCTCCTCAGGTACTGCTGGTGACCTGGAACTTGGTGTCATGTGAGACAGCCTAGTCCATTTTTAGATAGCCCTAATTGCCACCATGTTATTCCATATTTTGAGCACAAATAATTTCTCTCCCTAAATTCACCTGCTTGTCCTAGTTCTGTTTTCTGGAGCTCCACCAAATAAGACTTTTCTTCCTTTTGATGGACAAACTTTTCAATATTTAAAGATCCGAGGGATTTTGGAACAGTCTCCTATCTCTTCTTCCAACTTGCAGCAGAAACGCAGGATTTTACTCTCTAAATGTGACAGTCCTTTGCATTCCTTTATGTGAACATCTTATTATTTGTGCCTATTAATCTAGAAGGACATGATTATACATATGAATGATTAGCTTTGTTTTTGAGTTTATTTGATTGGAACAGTCACCACACCTCTATGCAGTATTCAGAGTTTATTATTCCACTTCCTTGATTCAGCACATGAGCTTTGAGCACTGCCTTACCTGGGCCCTGGTGTTAAGTAAACTAAGATATCATTTATCTCTTCATAACTTAAAAACAACAAGAGAAAAACATGAAAAAATACTCTTGTGAAGGTGGAGGACTAAGATGTAAAGAGAGAAAGAACATACATTAGTTTTGGGGTATCATAAGGGAGGACTTGGGAGGATGATGCTGCTAGTGTGGGTCCACAGAGTGAAGAGTGAAGTGTGAGAGACTTTTAAGGATAAATTTGCTGGGGACAGAAGACAAACTAGAATAACTTTGGCAACAACTTATGGTAGTTCTGCTTTCATTTGAGGAAGGGTAAAGATTACAGAATATACACAGATTGATAATACTTTCGTTAAATTAGGCATAATAGTTAGTTATGGAAGTTGTGAGTTTGGCAGTTGTTTATGTACTATTGTATTCTTAATGGAAATAATCAGGAGGCCCAGAGATTTCTGTGGTTCAGCAAAACATTTGAGTTTTGTAAGAATATTCCATCTTTAGAAAAGCCAGTTTCTTGAACTGACTCCCTTTTGCTCTTCCCCTTCCTCTGTTGTATCCCACTGTTGTGTATTTGAAAGTGAATTGGCCAGACCTGCAATCTGTATCAGCTACTTAACAGTCACATAATCAATTTTTCCTCTTTTGAGACCTCAATTTCCTCATCCATGAAGTGAACAGTTAGATTAAGATTCTTTCCAGCTCTGAAAGTCGTAAGACCTTCTTTCTTATTTTGCTGTAAAGGTTTCCTGATACATAAAGGCCTAGTACAGACATGAATGGCCCATTTCTCTTTGTGACATCCATGCTCTTGTAGATTGAATTACTGGTTGCAATTCTTCATTCCCGTTTCCCGGGGAATTATACATTCACACCCTTGTCAATATCTTAGGATGGGTAAAGTATACTTTTCTGCTTTTTGGCTTTACTATAAGCTTGGTCATATGACTTGCTTTGACCAATGGAGTGTTAGCAGATGTGACATAGGCAGAGGCTTGAAATATGCTTGTACATATCTTCTGGTCCAAGAAGGATGAGAGGAATTGAATCTAAACACAGTCCAGACCTAGACACAGCTCACAGCTTAGGCCCCAATCTACCTCAGTTGAATCCTAGCAGGTGCAGAATGAAAAATAAATGCTTGCCCTAGCTGGTTTGGCTCAGAGGATATAGTATCAGCCTGCAGACCAAAGGGTTCTGGGTTTGATTCTGGTCAAGGACACGTATCTTGGTTCCAGGCTCCTCACTGGCTTGGGCCCTGGTTTTGGTGTATAGGAGGCAACCAATCAATGTATTTCTCTCACATCAATATTTCCTGTCTTTCACTCGCTCTGAAAATCATTGGAAAATATCCTTGGATGAGGATTAAAAAAAAGGAAGAAAAATAAATGCTTTATGTTTTTGTTCCTGAGATATATAGTTGTTTTTGCAGCATTAATCAGGAAAGTAAAACACACTTAATGTATAAGTCTTTGTTTTCAATGGACATCATGCACTCATTTATTTAAAATTTTGCTAGTTGTTTATTTTGTCTTTTATTTATATCTATATTCTATGTTTTGTTACAAGGAGAGAGAGAAACATGGATGTGAAAGAGAAGCATCCATTAGTTGTGGGGTAGATGGGATGAGCTCCAACTGAGTCTCAATAGTTAGAGCTGTTACATATATTTTAGTCAAGGCTTTAATGCCCTCTGTAGCCAACTATTTAGTTTGCTTGGATTTTTGTTTCACAGAGATGTGAGTCATTAAGGTAAAGATGTTTTTGTCATTCAAGCTATTTATGATATTTATGAGTGGAACCCCAAACCTCAGCTGGAATGACTCTCATTATTCTGTTCAGCTACCTGGATACAAAATTTGGGTTTCAATGCACTCTGGGAGTGAGAGCCATTGAACTGTGTGGACTCTTGGCTCCTAACAGGGACTCAGTTCTCAGCTACAAACTTCATCTGCAGTGCTTAAATAGCTGCTGTTTATTTACTGTTGCCCAACATGGGGGAAGGATTGCAGCACAGGAAAAGCGGAGTCAGCAGTCTTTGGGGGGTTTAAGAGTCTTGAGAATTAATGAACTCTTTTCTACCATGCTGTGTTCCAAAATTAATCTGGTTTCTGCCTGCCATGAAGTGATACGGTTTGTTGTTATATGGTTATTTAAGGCACAGCATTTACCCTCCATAATTAGGCATTTCTCTGCTCTTCTCTTACAAGAGCAAACAAAGCGATATCCTGTTTATAACCTCAGAAGCTCAAAGCTGAGATACCCATTAGCCCCTAAAACACTCACTTTTCTGCCCAAGTGTTTCTAAGTCCTTTGGAATTTGATAGTTTCACATTGTGTATCCAACACATCCTTAGGCTTGCTTGGGAATGCGCATAAAATTTGAAACAATCCCACTTAACTTGAAGAAAGAAAATCCATGCTGTGGCCATGCCATAGTTCTTTCAGAAGAACTGAGTTTCTTTGCATCATGTTATCTGATGTTTCCCCATTAATATTGCACAAGCTTTCCAAACTCAACCTCAGAACATGTAGTCTTATAAGCTCTTTATGGTAGAGTTAACACAAAAATAATTGGAGATGGAAGGGAATTTTAGGTGAAATTAATCAAGGAAAAAGAATTTCAGTCAAAAATAGATCTTGAGCTTGTGTTTTCTTTGAAAATAAGAAATAGATTTCCACTCTGTAGGTGTTAGTGGCACACATCTCTCAGAAAGACACTACCTTCTTGCCTATCTTGGTAACAGTTCTAGGTAGAAGGCAGGAATCACTCCTTCCAGAGGACATAGGAATATTTGTCCAAAGCATTTTGGGGATTCATAAATACTGAGTGTGACTCTAATACTATCTGTTATTAGAATGACAATAGCAAATGTTTTAGTCAAATAATGCAATAAGAAATAGAAAACTTAGAGCACTGAAAATAAAATTGTAGTATGGAACCTTTAAAACTTGTTTTACAATTTATTAACCACTTCCACATTCATTATTGCATTTATTTCTCAAAATATTCCTAAGAGCATAGCTATTATATTCATATATTAAGTGTCAAACTTTAACTTAGATGTATCTTACCATTAATCCTTTATGTCTATATATCTTGTCTGGCCTCATATCAGAAACTACTTAGAAGACAAAGCTTTAGGTTTTAAGCTTTTTTTTTTAAATATATTTTATTGATTTTTCACAGAGAGGAAGGAAGAGAGATAGAAAGTCAGAAACATCAATGAGAGAGAGACATCCATCAGCCACCACCTGCACACCCCCCAGTGGGGATGTGCCCGCAACCAATGTATGTGCCCCTGGCCGGAATCGAACCTGGGACCCCCTAGTCCGCAGGCCAACGCTCCATCCACTGAGCCAAACTGATTTTGGCAGGTTTTAAGCTTTTTGATATCCCTATGCAGTGCCTATAACAATATGATTCCATTTCAAATGTTAAGAGATTTGTCAAAGATTTCACAACTGGTGAATTGCAGGCTCAGTGATGCAAACTCTTAGATAGGCTAATACTCCTTTCACCATAATAACTGTTTTCCCGTTATCTTTATAAACTCATAAACTTATTGTAATCTGTCTAGCATTTGATATAAAATATTTTGTATGTTGTACTATGCTATATAGTTTAGATTATAGTCACATATTAGCTATCTTATAATTTGACCTGAAGATGTCAGTTTTCCATTTCTCCCTGAGTGGATACTACCTGAGGCTATAAAGAAAACAAGCAATACTTCACATGCTTAAGATCTTCTTATCAGGATGGGAAAATTGAACAGACAGATAAGAAAAGATTTTCTATTAATGCCTATGCATGTGATCTTTTAGCTTGAAATGTTATGTTAGAGAGGAGACTCAATATTATTACCCAGCAATGATTGGAACAAGATTCCCTTTTCTTCTCTTTCGAATTTCCCCAAAACCAGGGTTTTCAGGCTGTTACCCTGCATGCTTTTCCAAGCTCCCAGGCATTGTGTTGTAGGAGGCTGAGTGCAGGACCCCTCAAATGTGAACAGTATGCCTATGAAATCTCCCTAAATTTTGCAAAGGAAAACAATGGGAAAGATTTTCTAATCTGTTGGCTCTCATTCCTCTCCAAAATAGTAACCCAAATTGTTCTAAATAGTGTATAAAATTAATTACAGTTGGAAAAATGTTGTCAAGCTTGTGGATTTCCAGAGATTGGGGGGTGGGGTGGTTTTTGCTTTTTAACTACAATCACAACCTATATAATAAAAGCATAGTATGTAAATCGACTGAATAGTCAAACAGTGGAACGATCATCCGGATGACCATCCAGGACCACTCTATGACACCCACTGGTGCCCAGGCCAGCCAAGGCGAGCGTGATGTGATTGATCAGGGGCCCAACCATTGCCCCATGATCACCCTGCAGAGGAAGGCCCAGGCCACCAACTAATGGGCTGCAGTGATGGGCAGGGCCTCCCTCTGTGGTCCCAGGTGCCAGAGGGAAGCTGGTGCTGACAGCCGGGGTAAGGAAGGCCTATTCTTGCATGTATTTTGTGCTTTGGGCCTCTAGCTTTTCCATAAATGTGTTTAGGAAGTACCCACAAACTGGTTTTGTTTTCACTCCCCAGCATGGCCTTCATGGGACTTTACTGGGTCTAAATTTCCCTTTAAGATACCAGAGAACATCTGATAAAGTTCATTTACCTTTATTTCAGAAAAAAGTTTCTGTGGTCTTTCAATTAGCAATCTCTTTTAATGTATTTAAGCCTTCTTTGAGAAAGAGAGAGATATGCTATGGAGGAATTTTCCATAATTATATATTATTTATATGTCTATTATCCGTCAAACACTAAACTTAAGAATTAGGAGTCAAAAAAATGGGATATATGTAATACTTTCCAACAATAAAGATTTAAAAGGAAAAAAAATTAGGAGTCAATGTCAACAAAAAATTATGTGCAAATGAAGTGAAATCATATCTGAAAATATACATGTCCAGCGTGATTCAATTTATTGACTTGATTTATATATAACATTTCAAAAAACCTATCACATATGCAAACTTGCTGATAAAGAGTTAGTCTTTTGAGATTGGAAGATATATGGAAAATGACAACATTTAAAGAGTAATGTTATAGGAATAAGAATGGAGAACTTTCAATATGGTTTCCCACTGTCTCTGTGTCTTATCAATAAAGGTTGTTATGCTAGCATATGGTGCAGTGGTTATGAATTTGGACTTTGAGTCAGCCTGCTTGGTTTGTGCTCTAATTTTGCTCTTTTAAATAACTAACTTTGATCAACTTATTAACTTTCCTTCCCTTGGTAAAGATACCATTGATACCTACCCCAGGCTTGATAAAGGAGGATTGGGCAGCAGGTAATGCAATAAATCTAATACCATAGGACAGGACAGTTATATGCTGTCACCTGCATCTTTTATAAAGCCCACTGCTACTATCTTGGGACTCCCAAAACTACTGTGAGTAAACTCTCAATTGCCCCTTTGTCTTTGCAGCATTCTCAAGATTCAGAGTCCCAGATGGGAGCACTTGATTGACGGAGCCTAGGTCACATGCCTGCACCATGGTGATTGGGATCACTGGGTAAGAGTAGGATTCCTAGGCCCCTTTGGCTTCTGTAGAAAAAAAAGGGGAGGGGGACTTACTCTCCAATACTAGTCTGCATTAGATCAGCATTCAGACGTCTTATTGTGATGTGTGTGTGTGTGTTTTTAATTTATTAGAGCATATATTATATTAGCAGTATTAATACTTTGCCATGTTTTTTTTCCATATATATTCCCTTTTCTTTTTCAGCCATTGTGGAAAAGTAACCTTTTAATAAAAATAATTCCAACCAGTTCTTTTCTGCAGCATGCGATACAATTGATAGAGAATTGTTTCTTGTTCAAACAAACCCTGCTGTCCTGGCCACAGCCCATTTACAACTAGGAGTCATGTATAAAGGAAGTGGTTTGTTACAATGAGACATCTTTACTTGTCTTCTACCAAACAAGGTTATTTCACATAAGAGATAGAAAATTCACCCGAATTCCTTCTTGGGAAGTTAAAAATGTTAGTTGAACAAAAGAAGACTGGCCATTCAAGCTTTATAATAAAGCGTTACCAAGTATAATAAAGATGGTTTGTGAGTCCTTTTTTTTCTATTTTAGTTTATAACTTTCATCATTATAAACATCTCTGGACTTAAATAATTCAAAAGAAATGGGTGCTATACCATGGACGATTCTTTGAAATACCTCCCGTAATAGGTATTCCTTGGTAGCCAGTTTCAGAATTTGTTAAGCATTGCACAGTAAAAAAAAATTCTTCCCTGATGAATACCTTAATATGCTCTTGCTTAACTGGTCCCTTCTAGCTCCAAGGAAAACCCCTTATTTCTATCTAAAGTGACCTACAATTCTTACTAATCAGCCTTCCCCATGTGGAGTTAAAGTTCTTTCTTCTCCAGAGAGCCTCAGTATGAGTGTTTGCAAAACTCTGGAGAAAATGTAGTTGAACCTTACACATGACTTAGATGAAGAAAGATGCAATGGCAACAGAAATTAACTTCCATATAAAGCCAGAACAAACAAGCTGGGATCATAAAGAGAACTGGGAAATGTTTTCCAAAAGACTCAGCAGGCAAATAAATCCATATTTCCAAATCAATGCTTCCCCAGCTCATGAAGAAAAATAAATAATAGTTTCAGGGTAACATGGCTTTCCAAATTTACTACTTACAATTAAAGTCAGTAAGTAGTCCCCAATGGTGCTTCAAAAAATTCCTGAGTGTGTTCTCATCGGCTTTATTCTAAACTCTTAAGGCACAGTAATATTTTCCTTTCTGTTTTTACCAGGAGACACACATGAGTAGAACATTCCCTTCCTGATATATGTATGTGTATATAATGGAAAAGATAAACTTCTCAATGCCTGGTGAAGAATTTGAACAGATCTTTCCATCATCACTGAGTTGATGTTTAAACTGCTAAGCTACTGTTCCCTGTTGGGCACTGTAGTGATGAAATACATAGAAAAAGGGCCACTGTTGTGTACCCAATTGACAGCTTGGAAATACATGTACTTATCTAGGATAAAATTGAATTTTTCTTTTCACTGGATTATTAGTGAAATATTGTCTTCAAAGTTGAGGCTCCCAGAGATCATTCGTGAATATATAAATTTAATGAGTTTGTATGTGTGCATATAAGTGTGTGTGTAGAGAATTTTCATGCCATGAATTAATTCTGAAATGACTTCTCAGAGTTGCTGTAATCCTCTTCTTCTACACATAGAGAATAATTGGATTCTTTGTTCAATTGAGAAAATGAAGCAGGGAGGGGTGGAGGAGTAACTTCAGAAGGAAATCACAAAGTCCAGAGGAAATTTAATTTTATCTGTGAAAACAACCAGAACTCAACTCCCCTCCAAACAATAAGCAAGGAAGGGTGACTCCTCTTGCAGTTTCAGTGTGTTCCCTGTTGGAGCAGCCATGCTGAAGCTCTGGGTTAGTTGAAAGAAGTTGTTTATAGAAGACATTAGAGGAAGAGCATATTTGATTGGTCTTTGGTTGAACATTTTTATGATCAACCGAGCCAAAATGATTTGCTATGGACCAAGTATGGTTTCTCCCATTCTTTGCTATCTTGTTTTCTTGTCTCCTTTGCCCCCTTTGAGTACATATTTTAACTTACATTTCCCATAAAATTGTCAACTTACATGATCCTAGTTTTGGCATTTTTTTCTCCCCACCCACTTGTCCAGACTCTTCCCCTTCTCTTTAGCTCAAGCACTCCTTCCTTCTCCTGTTGTCTTTATTATCTCTTCTTTCTCGTCCCTTCTTTCCCTCCCATTTCTCTTCTCTCTCTTTAAAGACTGGACTAATCTTGGGCAAACTTGTGATATTTCAATTTCACAGGTTTTAAATTATATATACATACATTTAAAAAAAAATTGATTTCAGAGAGGAAGAGAGACAGAAACATCAATGATGAGAATAATGGATTGGCTGCCTCCTGCACACCCCTCACTGGGGATCGAGTCTGCAACCCAGGCAAGTGCCCTGACTGGGAACTCTGAGCTCCTGGTTCATAGGTCAATGCCCAACCATTGAACCACACTGGTCAGGCTCAGTCTCTCAGTTTTTCAGACTTGGATTGTTCCTCTCCTCATTGATTTCTGCTTTTCTACTCTCCAGTGCTATTATATTCGTTTTCCATCAAAGTAGAAAAAATAAAAAATGGGGGGGGATTTAATTCCTTTAAATATTATTTTTCTGGGATGAATCTTAGCTTAATAGCTACCAAAGTGTTTAGATAAAAGGATGGAACACCAATGTGGAATTTCAGGGGAGATGAGCTGGAATTCTGGGGGATTTCCATTTGTCCTACAGTCCTGTTTTGTCTTTCATATAATTCTGTGAAGCAGTGGGAATGTAGCTTTGAGAAGCCCTTGATTTCCTCTTTCAGAACCCGGGAGTATTTAGGGCCTTCTGAGAAGAAGGAAGCACCTGAGCGATAAATATTGGAACTGGGTCTCCAGAAGCAGAAAAACTGAACCAGAAGTTTAGGCAGACACAAAGCCAGGAGAGGGCTGGCTGCTGGACAGGGTGCTTATTTAGCTCCATGGAGATCTGGTGCAAAGAGCACTCTTAAACAGGGAAACTGATTTATAACAACCAAACTCTGCCATTGTCTAAAAAGGTCAGTATTTAGGTTGCTAATCTAGAAAATTGACAGATATTGTTTAGGTATTGTGAATATCCAGCGGCAATTTTGGGACTCTGATCACAAGAAGACCATTTCAACTGTTCCCAATGCCGCCAGATGCTCCCCAGAGACCCTCAAATTCTGATGCCTTTATTTTTTAAAAGATTTTATTTTTATTGATTTTTAGAGAGAGAGGAAGGGAAACAGAAACATTGATGTGAGAGTAGAACAATATTTGCCCTGACTGGGAATCCAACCAGGAGACCTTTTGGTACATGGAACAATGCTGAAACAACTAAGCCACACCAGTCAGGGGGGCAGATTTGGCCTTTCAAACTCAACTCAGTGTTCCTGGTCTGGAAGGCTATCCCTGACCACTCAGTCAGTGGGGCAAGGCCCTTCCTAGTGCTCCCATGGACCATGTTTTGGTGTGAGCTCTCACCACACTGCCTTGTAGTGGCCTTTTCATTTGACTTTTTTTCTAGGCCATTAGTAAGATGAGGGCACAGACTACAAACTCATCTGTGCATTAAACTCTGTCCAGCATGCTGAGCGCGTGCCTGGCACAGCATGGGTGCTTAGCAGATAGTTGTTGAATGAATGAACACACACATCATGTCCTTTAGGACAGTAGACAAAGGAATTTCTAAGTCATTGCAGAACCAGATCCCAGAACAAACTTCTGCTACTGAGATGGAAAAATGTGTCTTTGAATTTAGATAGTGTTTGAGGTTCTTCTTAGCCTTAAAAGAAGTCAACAAAATCATCGAGAACTACAGTAGAAGTGGATGGAAAATAAAGGAGGAGGGAAACGCTGACTCATCCCCTTGAGCTGGCAAAGTATACAGTACACACTAGACAATGGGGAGAAATCATCCATCTGCCCATGGAAATCAATTAAACAAATGGGGGCTGGATAGATATCCTCTTGTGCTTTCTCAGGGTCTCAGTCTCTTTGTATTCACCAAGGCTTTATATTTTGGGACCTTTAAGTTCAGCTCCTCCCATTACTTCTGAGATAATAAAATCAGGAGAGAAATACTGGGACAGCATCCAGCTTGTGCTGTTTTGTAAAAGCTATGGGAGAGCATGGGCATTTGGAAATTTACAGAAGTACTAAGTGGGGAAAATTGGAATTGGAAAGGGGGTGGGATGGAGAAGGTGACAGTGCTTTTTCTTATATCCCCTCCTATATTATATGAATATCTAGAGTTATTTGCATGCATTATTTTGATAAACTAATAAAAACTCTCATTTTTAAAACAAGAGTAGGATGGAGAGAGCAGTGTTGGTGCATGCAGGACAGTGGGAGGTAACACATGAGTAATAATCACATTTTGGAGAAAAGCTGGTGTCAGTGCTGGTGTAGCACCTTTATGATGCTATTGCTACTCTGTCAAGATGCATTGGGCATTACATAAAAGGTACACTTATCCAGTGTTCCTGGATTTGGGTCTACATGGTCCAACCTCTGTACTCCACGCCTCAGTCATTGCTCTAGTCTCTTAGCTCTGTTAGCTGCCAACTCTAGTACCCATTTACCTTAGCTTCTGAACTCAATGTCCTCTCCAGTAACATTTCATTTCTTGTCCTATGCCCTAAAGTATTCATGGTTAGCCTCTCAAGTAATAAGTTTTCCTGACTTGCCTTGGCTTCCACATTGCCTATTCCAGATGCTTTCCTGTGAGAAAGTCCTCTCTTGTTCTAGTCATACTGTGGCACCCGCACAGCTGAAAGGACCAGAGGAAGGCCTGAGCAGGTGAACGATAGGCAGTAAAATAAAAGGGATTCATCCCTGTGATCATACCAACCTTCCTTTCAAGGCCTATCTCCCTCCATTTCCTGGCTATGCGCCCTTTTATAAGTTACATTAGCTTTCTGAGCCTTCATCTGCCTATGGAAGATACTTACCACTAAATAAAAGCTCAATATCATCATTGATATTAAACTCCACTGCAGCAGGGGTGTAAATGTACACATACTGTCCTTTTTAAGAAACCACTGAAAACTTCAGTAGGGGAATGCCAAATATATATTTATTGATTTGGGAGAGAAAGGGAGAGGGAGAGAGATATAGAAACATAGAAATATAAATGATGAGAGAGAATCATTGATGGGCTGCTTCCTGCATTCCTCCCAATGGGGATCGAACCTGCAACCCAGGCATGTGTCCTAACTGGGAATTGAAACCTGACCTTCTAGTTCATGGGTCAGTGCTCAACCACTGAGCCACACTGGCTGGGGTACACCCACTGTTCTTAACTCTCCAATGACAACAACAAAGAATGGAGCCTTTCCTCTATTATAAATTAGTCCTCACCAAAGAGCACCCTCCTTCAACCACTCCTGCCCCAGGTGGCTGAACCTGAGTGATGAAGGTAGTGTCAGTCCCAGCAGATGAATTTCATTTAATTCTATAAATAAGTTCTTTTGGTAGATTCTTTGTTGGATAAAGTGCTCAGTTTTTCAGATTTCTGCGTCCTCCCCCCCCCCTTTTTTATGGCATCTGACTGAGACTTAAGTGATCTCATGTTGGTAGAGAAAGATAAGGGGTCCTTGGTGTCCTTTGGATCTTGTTGGTCTCTGCTGCAACCTGGACTGGTGACCACTGAGTGGGACTGATGTCATCCCAGGGAGTTGTGCTGGTGTCTGATGCTACAACCTTCTGCCAAGTGTAGCAAAGGACCATTTTCATCTTTGTAGACTTGGCCCTACCTTGTTGGCACTTCAGAGGTACAGTGTGTCTCCCCTAGGTTTCTTGTGAAGGCAGCCCACTCTGCTCCAGGACCCACAGGCAGTAGTGTGCTGCAAAATAATTAGTAGTTAGTATGGGGTGGGAGAAGTCCTCATTTATAATCTTTGCACACTTTTTGTGGTATAAATAGTCCCGCCTTGACATTTTAAGCTACCAATATGACATCACCAAATGCAGAGTTGGGAAGGGATGCATGATTCAGATACATAAGATGTAAATAATCTTGAGAGCATAGGTAACAGTAAAATGTAGTCAAATAACTAAGGAATGAACATTTTGAATATTTAATTACCTTTATTTTAAATATTATTTATTTAATTTTAAGTTTAAATAATTTAATTGTTAATAATTGCTGGGTTTAACAAACGGCTTGCGAAATTACTGACCCTTTGACAGTGACCTCTCTGAGCCAGTGAACCAGCTCTGATCCGCAACTGGCAGATAACATCATCTTCTTTCTCAAGACAACTGACAAGCTCCAAAGCAGACCCTCAACTAAGTTCAATGTTCCCTTTCAGGATCAGCTCAGGAGAGCTAAATTTAGGCCCACCCTTTGCAATCCACAACCAATGACGCCATATCCTCTCAAAATACTAAAAAGGAAGCAGAGCAGAAGCTCCTCTGCCCATGGCATTAACCTTGACCGACATAACTCCCTCCCTCCCTTCCCCCATAGAATTGGTCAAATAAGCAGAATGCCAAGCTCCCTTAAACTATTCAAGCACATTCAATGGCCACTTCACAGAAACCAATTTCACCAAGTGAAGAACTCACCAAATTTATTTTCATTTTGTTTTAATTGACTAGTTTTCCTAATAGCTTCTAAAGGAAGAATGCTAAATTTGATTTCCTGCAACAGCTGGAGGAAAGAGGCCAGAAGACAGGAAGTTTTATTAAATGTTTGTCCAAGAGCCCACAACAACATCTCGTTCCTGCTCCTCATCTCACAGAGCTGCTTTCTCTGATCTCGGTGGCCCCTTTCTTTCTCCAGAGTCATGGTCGCTTCCTTCTCCACTCTGCAGATTCCAGAGCCCAACCTGCCTCTCAGGACTTCTGAGTGGCCGTAGAGGAGAATGCCGCTGCTCTAGCTTTTCATTGGATGGCTGTTTAAACAAAACAAATGAAAGCAGACATGGGCAAAACTAACAAGCTGAAGCGTGTCCTAGATACTGAAGTCGGCACAAAGCATTCCTCATAGCACTGGCCTCTGTTTATATAGCAACCTCTCAGTCTCTTCTTAATCACCTAGGCCCGTGGTGGGCAAACTGCGTCTCATAAGCCACATGTGGCTCTTTGGCCCCTTGAGTGTGGCTCTTCCACAAAATACCACGGCCTGAGCGAGTCTATTTCGAAGAAGTGGCATTAGAAGAAATTTAACCTTAAAAAATTTCGCTCTTAAAAGAAATTTCAATTGTACGGTTGATATTTGGCTCTGTTGCTTAATGAGTTTGCCAACCACTGACCTAGGCATTTAAAAAGCAGGTATCTGGGCTTGTAGGTATTGAAAAACCACTGAAGACTTCTGTAGGGGAATGCCGACATTTGCTCTGCTTTAGACACTCAACTATAATAGCAATATGTGAGAAAACCCAAAAGGTAGAATTTGTAAGCAGGGAACTTTTTAAAGAGTTTATTAGTACTTAGGTGAAAGATGACAGCCTAAACTCTAGTAATAGAAATGATGGAATTATAAGAGCCCTTTCCAGGTTACCCTAACTTGGGGGAACCCCATTTGATTTTTTATCACTGTGCCGTGTTTTTCCTCCCAAACCTTTGTGGAAATTTATAATTTCATATTTATTGTTGACTTATTGCGCCTTCCCTAGACTGCAAGCTCCACAGGGGCAAGCCTGTATCATTTCCTGAAGTATTCTCAAGCGATAGTTCAGGGTTTGGAAACGTAACAGGTGCTCCACAACACATTTGTGGAAGGAAGGCAGAATTAAGAAGAAAGAAAGGATGTTCCTCAAGGGAAGAAGCTTATCTATATTTTTGGGTAAGGGGAAGGTGCTCATGGAGAGGGAGGAGTAGAAAGCAGAGAAGACATGGTCGGAGATGGCACAGATTCCAAGAGAAGCAAACAGGAGAAAAATGAAAGTGTTAGAAGAAGTGGCGTTAGAAGAAATATAACTAAAAAATTTGAGGGTGTTAGCTTTGCCTGCTTCTTCTGACAGGGAAGAGAGAGTGTGGGGCTGGGAGGTGGGGAGGAAGAAAAAAAGGGAGGAGTGTAGGAGGAGGAGGAAGAGGAAGAGAAAAAGAAGGGGCAAATGAAGAGAAGAAAGAAAAGAGGAGGAGGGAGGAAGTGGAAGGAAGTGGAGGAGGGAGAAGGAGAAGAGGAGGAGGCAGAGGAGGATCAGGAAGGGACTTGAGAGTTTAAGGAAGAGGAATTGAGAATTTAATGAGGTGGTGAGAATTTAACAAAATTACTCCAAGAAAAGGAGTAAGTTGGTGAGCAAAAATGCCTAAAAAGGTTTCTGAGGGAGGGGCCAGCTGAAGAACAGTATGACCAAATAACCCGGACCCAAATCTCATAGGCCAGGGACAGGGAAGAGGCACAGGATGTTGTGGGGAGACCTTCTTTCTCCTGGTTACTCTTGTGTCTTCTTCCTGCCACAAGAATGAAGAAGAAAGAAAGGATGCGTAATGACCAATCCTTCATCTCTCCAGCTGTTAAAAGTTTTAAATGTGTCAGATAGGGCTCGGGCATAGAAAGCAGGCCCTCAGCCCTCAGCTTCTCTGGGGGCCTCACCAAGGGACTGGTGCCTGCCTGTCCTGCTGTGTCCTAAATCTGTCTACCAATGCTCCTGCCCTGGACCATAACTTCCTTTAGCAGGAAACCAGCTTCTATCTTAGAAATCTTACTAATACCCAGACACCTTCTACACTTAGGTGACTGCCTTCTATAAGAAAGCCCATGAGTTTAGACTTAGAGAGACTTAGTGTGGTTCCCGGCTCTGGCACGGGGGAGCTTTGTGATCTTGAATAAATTGTCTACGTTTTCAGCCTCCATTGTTCAGAGTAAAATGAGGAAAATCACTGCAGACAGATTGAAATGAGAGGTTATATATAAGGTAGACAGTCAATAAATTATCTCCAGATAGCAATCTAAAGTATTTCCATTATAAATGACCTTTCCTTTGCCTGCTTCCTTTCCACCCTTTCTCCTTCCCTCCTTTCCTCCCTTCTGCTTTTCTTCCTTTCTTTCCTTCTTTCCTTGTATTTTAGTAACCAGTTTTCTATACTAGATTGTAAGACTCCTCAGGGCAGGAATGACATCTTAATCAACAAAAGATAACTTTTATTTTATCTTTACAAAGTAATACATGTACTTACTAGCTAAAAAGGTCACATAATACAAATGAGTAGTTGCCTCATCTCTTGTCATTCCTAGTCTCATTGTTCGGAGAAATCATATGTAATTCTTAACAGTATGTTTATACTGTTATTGTCTGACTTGTCAGTTTTAAAAGATTATTTATGCCCCTTTTTAACAGACATATTTAGCATGGTTACACTATCACCCTTGTCTCTGCCTTCCAAATAATTTTGTCTTTTTTAATACTTCTGTTGGTTAATTTTATCATTTTAAGTAATAAACAAACATTTTACTTTTTTCTATCCATTACATGTTGGTTCTTAACATTTCTTGGTTCTTACATTGTAAAATGGGAACATAGTCTCAGCTATTCTTCTCTTCAACTTTTCTCAACCCTTTTGCCTTCTGATATCTGTCATCTATACCTTTACTTTTATACTGGAGGCCTGGTACAGGAAATTTGTGCTTGGGAGGGAGGGGTGTGTGTTCCTCAGCCCAGTCTGCACTCTCTCCAATCTGGGACATTCCTCTCACAATCCCAGACTGTTGGTTCCCAACCGCTTGTCTGCCTGCCTGCCTGATTGCCCCTCCATGCTTCTGCCTGCCACCTGATCACCCTCTAACCACTCCACTGCCAGCCTGATTGATACCTAACTGCTCCCCTGCGGCCTAATTTTTTAAAATTTAATAAACCTTTATTGTTCAGATTATTACAATTGTTCCTCTTTTTTGCCCTCGTAGCTCCCCTTCACCCTGTTCCCAATCTACCCTCTGTCCTTGTGGAGGGACAAGGACCAGACCGCATTCCCCCCATAAGGAGTCGAATTAAGGTCAGGGTGACCTCAGGCCTGGAGGCAGTAAAACCAGGAACTGGTGGGTTTCGTACTGGCGCGCGCACCTCCAGACCTCTGCCTTTCATGGCTCCCTGAGTTTTCCTGAGTTTCCATGTACTCCTCTTTTTTTTTTTTTTTTTGACAGTCTAGACTCCCTCTATATGAGTCTTGCCTAAAACTGAGGTTCAGTGCAGTCAGAAATGTAGTTCAGTGCAGTCGGAAGTTTCTGTCCTCCCGCTAACGGAAGCCAGCTAGGCCTTCTACCACCCTTACTCTCCACGTGCTCGTGCATCTCTGTACCTCAGCTTTTTGCAGCTCCTCTGAATCTCTGTGAGCCCCTCTCTTTCCTTTTAGTTGTAGAATCTCCACACAGCCAGCTTTCCTGTGGTTCTGGATGATGTCTGTTTTATCTTTTAGCTGTAGTTTTGAAATTGTTGTGTGAGGCAGCAGTTTAGATGTTCACCTATGCCACCATCTTGATTTTTTTTTTGTTGGCCCGGTTGCCCCTAACTGCCCTCCTCTGCCAGCCTGGTCACTTCTAGCTGCTCTCCCCTGCTAGCCTTATCACCCCTAACTGTCCTCCCCTGCAGATCTGGTTGCCCCTAACTGTCCTCCCCTTCAAGCCTGGTCAACCTCAACTGACCTGCCCTGAGGCCTGGTCTCCCCTAACTGTCCTCCCCTGCAGGCCTGGTTCCCCCAACTGCCCTCTGTGTAGGTCTGATCACCCACAACTGCCCTCCCCTGATGGTTATTTTGTGATGGCCATCTTGTGTCCACATGGGGGCAACCATTTTTGTCCACATGGGGCGACCATCTTATGTGTTGAAGTGATGTCAGTTTGCATTTGCTCTTTTATTATATAGGATATTAAGGTAGATAATACTTGCTTTCTCTTCTGGAGCTGTAATTCAGTCTTCTGTGCTTTGTTGATAGATTCTAAAGGCCTAATGACATTGCAATGATTACATCTATATCTATATCTATA
This sequence comes from Lasiurus borealis, assembly GCA_004026805.1. NCBI lineage: Eukaryota > Metazoa > Chordata > Mammalia > Chiroptera > Vespertilionidae > Lasiurus > Lasiurus borealis. Next base: position 25,671 of record PVJN01010282.1, read on the forward strand.
TCTTTATCTATATCTATATCTTTATCTATATCTATGTCTATGTCTATGTCTATGTCTATCTATCTATACCTATCTATTTATTTTAAATATATTTTATTGATTTTTTACAGACAGGAGGGAGAGGGATAGAGAGTTAGAAACATTGATGAGAGAGAAACATCCATCAGCTGCCTCCTGTACACCTCCTACTGGGGATGTGCCCCCAACCAAGGTATGTGCCCCCGACTGGAATTGAACCTGGAAACTTTCCGTCCACAGGCCATTGCTCTATCCACTGAGTCAAACCAGTTTTGGCTGCAATGGTTATATTAATATTACTCATGGCCTAGTCAAACATATTTACTATCCTTTTTAGATTTTTGTTTTTCTTAGGGTTTATAATTGCCTTTATTTATCTTTTAATAGAGTTATTTTGAAAAAATATATATTTTTATTGATTTCAGAGAGGAAGAGAGGGAGAGAGAGATAGAACCATCAATGATGAGACAGAATCCTACATGTCCCACACTGGGGATCAAGCATGCAACCCAGGCATGTGGCCTGATGGAATCAAGCCATGACCTCCTGGTTCATAGGTTAATGATCACTCACTGAGTCATGCCAACCAAGCTGCTGTCTGCTTTTATAATGTATTTTTAACTTTTTCATTGTCACAAATATAGGGTTCAAATACATAGATATCTCTCTTTCCTTGAATACCCTTTCCCTGGACTCCTTTTTCAACATAGACTAGTTACTCACTAGAATGGCTACAAACCTGTTATTCTGGGATTTTTCAATCATTACTCCTTTGAGTTGAATCTACCCAGTCCAAAAATCCAAAGTCTTCCTCCTTTTCAGTTGATTAATTTATTTTACAGAAAAAGTCCAAAAGCTAATATCTAAGAAAGAATACATGTGAGTTAAACTCTCTAAGTCCTTGCATGTCTGAAATTATACTGCCTTTATAATGATTAGTAATTTGCTTTGGTTAAAAATTCTAGGATTAACATTTTTTATTTGAGGATTTGTCTTTTAGTGTTCAGGGAAGCTGATAGCAGTCTAATTGTCTTTCCCTTATAGGTGACCTATTTTATTTATCTATCTCTTTGTGGAAACTTTTAGAATATTTACCCTTTAATCTTCTGGTATTTTAAAATTATGTGAGTTTGTTTTTATTTTATTTTCCTCCATACCTACCCAATGGGCCTTTTCAGTCTGAAATCTCTTTGGTACTGGGAAATTATCTTTTATTTTTAGTTTGATAACGGTTTCCTTTCTATGTTCTCTTTCCCCTTTCTGGAACACATCTGTTGAACACTGAACATTATGTTTAGATCTATAGCTCTTACTACTATTTTTCTCTCAGAATTTGTATCTTTGTAATTTTTAATTTTTTTCAAGTATCTTATTATCTTAAACTTAAAACTTAAAAATATTTTAAAGACTTTTAATTTTTAAATAATTTTAGAGTTATAGCAAAATTGCAGAGTTGGTATAGAGAGTACCCATGTGCTTCACAACTAGTTTCTTCAATTAACATCATAGGTCTTAGTATGGTCTATTGGTCACAGTTAATAAATCAATCTTGATACATTCTTACTAATTCAAGTCCACATTTTTTTTCAGATTTCCTTAGTTTTTCCCTAAAGTCCTTTTTCTGCTTTAAGATCCCATTTAGATGCCCCATGTCTGCTTAGGCTCATCTTGGCTGTGATATTTTTGAAGTTTCCTTTTCTCTGTTTAGCCTGTTTTCTCCAAGTTTTCATTCTGTGTAGTCTTAACTCTGTGTTCATACTGGAAATGTTTCTCTGATTTCTTTGCTTGACTACTTATAATTCAGAGTGGGTGGAGGCATCTGATTTCCTGATGGGAATCTATGAAAGTATGGGTAGGTCTGGTTAATGCTGTTTCCTTGTAGAGTTATTGGGCTGGGCTATTGTTGGAGTAACCCCTGATATTCATGTTAATTTTTCCCTCTTGGGGCAATTCCTTAAAGAAGTATTTTTCAGTTTTCAGCCCAGTCTGGTAGCCAAGTAGTTATTAATTTTATCCACGAATTTTCAGGCCAGTATTCATACCCTGACCTCTGTTTGGCTTTCCCCCAAATAGAAACTCTGTTTCAACTTTTCTGATGTTCTGCTCTTGTGGGGAAGGGAAGTAACATAGTGATATGGAATAACCATAAGAATGTCAGGAGAAGGATCCAATTGTTTTTTTTATTAAATCTTTCACCAATCTTCTTTATTTTGGCTCCCAACTTCTCCTTAATCCCCATTTCTAGAAATATCTGATACTGTCAATTTCTGAGTCTTGATGATTTTGAAGTGAAGATCAGGTCAGTTTTCAGCTTTCCTCATTGATGGTTAGATTTGGCCTGCTTAGGTTTACAAGGCCCTTTGGTTAACACTCACCTATCTGCTTTCCTACCTTCCTAACTTTTGTGCTATTATATTATCTCCATTTATCCTTGGATATATAACTACAAAAAATACCTCTCTCTCTCTATCCATTCCTTTACTGTGGATCCAATTTATAACTTCTTATTCCCTTTTACAAGCATTCCGGCTTCTAACTGCTCAGCAGTTACATTAAAACATATAGAACTTAGAAAAATCTCTACTTTGCTTTGAAGTTGATTGAGCATTAATCATATACCACAGATATACATCATGCCCCAAATGTAACTGTCTTTCTCCTTTCTCAACTAAATTCAGAACAAAGATAATCTTTATGACTGATCCCTTTGTTTTCACATCTAAATAAGTCTCCAGTGAAGGGCAGCCAAACAAATTTATATGGGTTATAAATTAGCAATATTGAAAGTGATATTCAGCTGCTTTCTCTTGAAGTGTTGGGAGGGTGAGGTTTGGTGGGAGTCCTTGCTTTCCTAGTAGGGTTCTCAGTTAAAAGAGATGAAGATGTTAATAATTAACTTTATCACCCTAACTGTTTTGGCTCAGTGAATAGAGCATCGGCCTGCGGACTGAAAGGTCCCAGGTTCGATTCCAGTCAAGGGCATGCATATATACCTTGGTTGCGGGCACATCCCCAGTAGGAGGTGTGCAGGAGGCAGCTTATCGATGTTTCTCTCTTATTATGTTTCTAACTCTCTGTCCCTCTCCCTTCCTCTCTATAAAAAATCAATAAAATATATACAAATAAAAATAAAAATAAATAACTTTATCAATGGATACTCATTTATGCAGCATTACTCCTCTATTCTCAGACATATTTGGCTGAATATTGATTATGTGGCTCACCATTTTTAGACACATGCTTTTGCTTTGGAGTATGATAAGTTAAATTAAAACAGCCTGCTTGCCTCTTTTCTAAAAAAATATTTTTATTGATTTCAGAGAAGAAGGGAGAGGGAGATAGAGATAGAAACATCAATGATGAGAGAAAGTCAATGTTTGGTTGCTTCCTGCACGTCCCCTACTGGGGATTGAGCCCACAACCCAGGCATATGCCCTTTAGTGGAATGTAACCCAGGACCCTTCAATCTGCAGGCCGACCCTCTATCTACTGAGCCAAACCAGCTAGGGCCCTATTTGCCTCTTATAAAATGTAGCTTCTCACATGGTTTATATATACTTTGTTTAAGTGGTAACAGAATGCTGGCTGATCAAAGAAGGAAGCTTTAGTCCTGGCTCTAATACTTCCAATGTAGAAGACTTTTGCCTAATCTTCTCAGCTTCCCCAATGTTCTGACTTCCCATTTACAAAACTGTGTTGACCTCACTCATCCTGGCTGACTAATAATGGTGATAATACCTACTCATGTTGAAGTAACGATAAAATAAGTCAATGATGAATAAATCCCTTTAGACCCCTTTAGTTTATAAAGTGTTATATCAGTATAAAGAAATAATATTTTAATATTTTTAGACACTATGTTAAAGTGAGACCTATTGAACTAAAAGATTTAATGAGGGCAATATACTTTTTATTTTTTTAATATATTTTTATAGTTGATAGTATTCCAGATATCTCTCATTTAGGACAATATACTTTTAAAAACTGGCAGGGACAAGGACTTCTGAATCCCTTCCCTCTTACGTAGCTTATGGATTAGAAACAACACACTGGCTAGATCTCTTGCACACCCCAGTTCTTCTAACTAGTCTGACTTTGCTTTTGCTCTTGGCTGAAGAATAGGAATGGCTGAGATGTTGACCTAATGTAGGCTCTAATCTTTCAAAACTCCCTGTATTTTACCTCGCTTCTCTCCTGACAAAAAGTTAAATGTCAGTTCCAAGAGCTCATTGCTCATCTATGAAATTATTTTGTAAACAGTAAATAAAATCAAGTTGATGAGGTTCATCTACATTTATTTGTCTACCTAAACATTCAGTGTGCTCAATGGAGCCAGCAGTTTTTCTTAAAGAATTCTCTATAATGTCAAGAGCTCTGTCATTTTAACCATGCCATTCATTGCTTTTCAGGAGAAAACCCAAGTCTGTCCTTGAATTGGCTGCTCTGGACTTGGATCCTGACATTGAAAAGATTTAACACATACTATCAGTGACAGGCCATTGGAAGATAGACAGACAAAGCCATTCTCAAGGATTTCTGCCTTTATTTCTAAAATACCTTTTGACCACTGAAAAGGGGGTTGATCCTTTCCTTTTGTTTCTTTTAGTATGTTCACAGTGACAGATAAAAGGAGAGAGAGCCCTGAACCCAGGGAGTTGTCTTTCCTTTTTTTCTTTCTACATGAAAGACTTCATTGTCCTACCTCCACAGTTGACTGCAGCCCCAAGAGAAAGTAGTAAAAGATCAAGAAAGAGAAGGATTACTGACATATTTTCAGAGTGCAAGTTCTGGCTGAATAGAAATATATTGATATTCAAAAGAAGATCCTTGTTATATTCTGTAAGTCTAAGGGAGCTTTATCCTTAGTGCTTTTAGTTTGGCTTGTACTTGATTTGATCTGGAATGAAGTCTTTAAGCTGACTTTATAAACCTCCACACAATAGTTAGTTGTCAGCTGTGATAAGATTTAATGTAAATGGGAAATGTATCAGTATTTTTTTCACCTCCTTTTCCTATCTGATCCCCTTGATACCTTTTTATTTTTGGAACTTTTCCCCAGGGAAGCATTTTTGCTCCCCCTTTCCCAATTTTTGGTCCTGGAGAACAAAAAATGATAAATATACATATGAAAAAAGAATATGTACCTAGGTACTCAGTAGTTTGTTTTCTGTGTTCTTAAATAAAGCATATGCAATCTGAGGTGCTGGCTGCTTTTGTGTAGCTATATGTTGACAATTACCCAAATTAGGAACTTTCAAAGAATGACTATGACAATGAGTCTGAAAAGAGCCTTAATTAGCAGAGAAAAACAACAAAGTATGCTAGATCCAGAGATGGTGGTTATGTAGTGCCTAGGAAAAGCTATTAGGTAGATTAATTCATTAGTGTTCTTTTGGTTATACTATTGTGAAGTATAATAATTTATTAATTTAAATAAGACTAGCATCATTTTAGGATTCTAATTAAACATATATAAAAATCCAAATTCAATGGTCAAAATCCAGTTGAAGAATTATTGCTGAGTATTTTCTCAGAAGTTTCTGGATTGGGTAATTGGCTGTACTAGGTGAGAGAAAAAAACATGTGAGGCAGAGCAGGTTTGGAAGGAAAGGAGATCAGATGTTCAGTTTTTGATAAGATGTATCTGACACATCCAAGGGCCATTGGATAGAGTTATTCCATAGGATTTGACCTGGCTGTCATTTGCTGGAGACTGGATTCATCTGGGAGACCTAATACGTGATGGTCAAGACTTGGAGGGAACCCAGCCAGTGTTGCTCAGTGGCTGAGCAATGACCCATGAACCAAAAGGTCACGGTTCGATTCCAGATCAGGACATATGCCCAGGTTGCAGGCTCGATCCACAGTGTGGGACATGCAGGAGGGAGCCAATCAATGATCTTCTCTCATCATTATGTTTCTATTTCTCTCTACCTGTCTGAAATAGTAATAATAATCATAATATATATATATTTAAAAAAAGACTCAGAGAATGAATTATAAAGAGTAGGTAACTAAGACGAACCATGGGCCAAGTCTGAAACTGTGAGGAATCCCAATATTTAATGGTAAAATAAAGGAAAAATATCTATAAAGAAACAGGAAAAAAAATTAGAGAGTTTGGCAAAGAACCAGTAGACTGCAGCATCATGGAAGCTTTGAAATAAATATTTAAAAAGTTCACTTAGAACAATTACTGACATGACCCTGAAGACAGTGCCAGGTAGGGCAAGGTCTCCAGCAGGAAAGAGCAGCAGTGCTCCCTGACAGGTGACCATAAGCACCACCGTTTCTCTTCTAGGAAAGTAATCATGAGGCAGCTCATTATTAACAGAAAGTTGGGGCCCAACTTAATGGTGGTGTTAATAAGCATACATATTAATTTATGCCAAATAAATTTTTAGTAGACATTTTTCTAGCAGAAAGAAAATAATAGGAGAATATGGAATCTGAATCTCCCAGTTCTTTTTTGACTTTTATTACATTATAAGTCTGACGCATTTTTATAAATACACATGAATACCCACCACACAAGCCGTGTACTTTTTGCAAAGTAAATATGACAGTTTCTGATCTATCTGTGTGGTAGTATTACATTATTATTGTTAGTATTACATGAGAACTGAGTATTTACCAATGACCTTAGGCCTTCTTGGCAAAATTGCATGGAAAAGCCAGCTGCAAGGATGGTTTCTTATTTGTTTTTTTTTTTGTTGTTGTTCAGGCTTTCTAGTGTCATGGTCACTTATTTTTTCTCTCAAGCTGTTTTCTAGTTGCTGACCAGTGACCAAACATAAGTCCTTGTAAATGCAATGGGTTTTATATAGAAAGAAAAAACAACAACTGATCCTGAGTTTCCATGTTCTAGAAAAGACAAATACTAATTTTATGTAATTGACATTGAAATTTCAAAAAAGAAGTCTATTTTTAATTGAAAACCTCATGGTAAAACATCTCTAATTTTTCAGATAATAATAATGTTCCTCTCAGTTGAGAGAATTTCTTCTTTCACTTTGTTCAAAAAACAAAATTATTAGAGAAAAAGGAAAATTTAATCATTTCAGCTACTTTATTAAGTAGTGACAAAATAGAATCCTCTAGTGTGGGAAGAGTCACTGAACAGTAACATCCAATCTGTTCCTTTTTTACCAATTAATACATATGCTTATTAACTCTGACTCTCAAGATCTGGATTTTCTCATCTGTTAAATAATTGAGTTATGCTAGTAATTTTTTTTGTTTGTTTTTTATCCTTCCTGTTCCTATGTTCATCAATTCCCAATAAGATTTCATTATTTGGGGCGAATCCAAGATGGCAGCATAGGTAAACTTCTAGACTGCTGCCTCGGACAACAATTTCTAAACTACAACTAACAGACAGAACGGACATCATCCAGAACCACAAGAAAGCTGGCTGAGTGGAAATTCTACAACTAGAAGAAAAGAGAGGGGCTCGCGAAGACCGAGAGGAGCTGCAAAAAGCTGAAGTACAGAGATGTTCGCGTGGAGAGAGCAGGTGCCAGAGCACCTGGCTGGCTTTCTCTGGAGGGAGGGAGATGGAGATTCTCAATGGCATTGACCTCCTTATCCTAAGCCACTGAAACCAAGTCCAGCCAAAACTTTATGGGGGAAGTTTGGACTGTGAAAAGGGAGAAGTGCACGGAAATTTAAGGGAGACGTGAAAAGGGCAAAAGTCTGGTGATGCAACACAGCACTGCACACAGAAGACCAACTGCTGATTGTGCCACTGGCTTTCACAAGTGGGCAGGAGACAGACCCTCCCAATTGTGACACTTCTAACTCCACAAAACCCCAGTTTTGGGTGAAACCCTGGGGACCCAGACTCATATGGTCCTGGAGCACAGGGGAGCCGGAAAGGCAGCAGTCTAGAGGCACTGCAAGTGTGCGTGTGGGCACACAGGGACTGCTCCAGCCATTAGCCTGTCATGTGAGACTCAGAGGCTGTGGAGGGCGGGGCAGACTGGAAGGCAAGGCAGTCTGTTAAGCCCTGAGATTCCACCCATCCCAAGCTCAACAGAGAGGCTTTTGCAGTTTTGCAACTCTTGTATCATAAGGCTGAATCCAACACAGAAGTTCTCCCGGCATAGTGAAAATGCCAAGACAAGGGAAGGGATCACAAACAAAATAAATGGAGGAAAACAAATGACTGGATATAGAGTTCAAAACCACGCTTATAAGGTTTTTCAAGAATATCCTAGAAAAGTTGGATAAAGTTAGCAAGACCCAAGAGGAGATGAAAAAGAACAAACTAGAGATGGAAAAGATCCAACTAGAGATGGAAAAGGACCAACTAGAGATGGAAAAGGTCCAACTAGAGATGAAAAAGGACCAACTAGAAATTAAATATACACTAACTGAAATAAAAAATATTATACAGAGTCCTAACAGCAGACTAGAGGAAGGCAAGAATCAAGTCAAAAATTTGAAATATAAAGAATCAAAAAACACTCAACTGGAAAAACAAGAAGAGAGAAGAATCCAAAAATGTGAAGATAACGTAAGGAGACTCTGGGGCAGCTTCAAGCGTACCAACATCAGAATTGTGGAAGTGCCAGAAGAAGAGAGAGCAAGATACTGAAAACCTATTAAAGAAATCATGACTGAAAACTTCCCACATCTGGTAAAAGAAATAGACTTACAAGTCCAGGAAGCACACAGAACCCCATATAAAAGGAATCCAAAGAGAACTACACCAAGACACATCATAATTAAAATACCAAGAGCAAAAGACAAAGAGAGAATATTAAAAGCAGCAAGAGAAAAACAGTTCATTACTTACAAGGGAGCACCCATACGACTGTCAGCTGATTTCTCAACAGAAACGATGCAGGGCTGATGGGAGTGGCAAGAAATATTCAACGTGATGAATTGCAAGAACCTACAACCAAGAATACTCTATCCAGCAAAGCTATCATTCAGAATTGAAGGTCAGATAAAGAGCTTCACAGATAAGAAAAAACTAAAGGAGTTCATCAATTCCAAACCAGTATTACATGAAATGCTGAAAGGTACTCTTTTAGAAGAGGAAGAAGAAAAAGGTAAAACCAAAAATTATGAACAACAAATACATATCTATCAACAAGTGAATCTAAAAATTAAGTGAATTAAAAATATGATCAACAGAATAAGCTGGTGAATATAATAGAATCAGGAGCACAGAAAGGTGGTGGACTGATAATTCTCAGGGGGAAGGAGGTGAGGGGTGTACAGGGAGAGACTGGACAAAAATCATATACTTATGGAGGAGATCAATGGGAGAGAGGTAAGGATAGAGGGAAGGGTGGGAGCTGGGTGGAGGAGAGCTATGGAGGGGAAAAAAGAGGAACAAATGTAATAATCTGAGTAATAAAAGATTTAATTAAAAAAAAAGAATTTCCTAGAATAGATGGATATTTTAGCAATACCCAAGAGAAGATGAAAAAGGACCAACTAGAAATTAAACATACACTCACTGAAATAAAAAATATTATACAGAGACCTAACAGCAGACTAGAGGAAGGCAAGAATCAAGTCAAAAATTTGAAATATAAAGAATCAGAAAACACTCACCTGGAAAAACAAGAAGAAAAAAGAATCCAAAAATGTGAAAATAATGTAAGGAGCCTCTGGGACAGCTTCAAGTGTACCAACATCAAGATTGTAGGGGTGCCAGAGAAGAGAGAGAACAAGATACTGAAAACCTATTTAAAGAAATAATGACTGAAAACTTCCCACATCTGGTAAAAGAAATAGACTTGCAAGTCCAGGAAGCACACAGAACCCCATATAAAAGGAATCCAAAGAGGACTACACCAAGACACATCATAATTAAAATACCAAGAGCAAAAGACAAAGAGAGAATATTAAAAGCAGCAAGAGAAAAACAGTTCATTACCTACAAGGTAGCACCCATACGACTGTCAGCTGATTTCTCAACAGAAACGATGCAGGGCTGATGGGAGTGGCAAGAAATATTCAATGTGCTGAATAGCAAGAACCTACAACCAAGAATAATCTATCCAGCAAAGCTATCATTCAGAATTGAAGGGCAGATAAAGAGCTTCACAGATAAGAAAAAGCTAAAGGAGTTCATCAACTCCAAACCAATATTATATGAAATGCTGAAAGGTACTCTTTAAGAAGAGGAAGAAGAAAAAGGTAAAAGACAAAAAATTATGAACAACAAATATATATCTATCAACAAGTGAATCTAAGAATTAAGTGAATTAAAAATTTTATCAACAGAATAAACTGGTGAATATAATAGAATCAGGAGCACAGAAAGGGAGTGGACTGATAATTCTCAGGGGGAAAGGAGTCAGGGGGATGCAGGGAGAGATTGGACAAAAATCATACACCTATGGATGAGGTCAATGGGGGAGAGGTAAGGGTAGAGGAGGGGGTGGGAGTTGGGTGGAGGGGAGCCAGATGGAGGGGAAAAAAAGAGAAACAAATGTAATAATCTGAATAATAAAGATTTAATTAAAAAAAGATTTTATTACTTGGTATCAATAAGCTATACCATAGATGCACAGTAATCAATGTCCATTTCATTAGAGTAACGGTGCTGTCCATTCCCTCAGTGAAAACCTGCTGGACCCTGCCCATCACAGAAGAAAACGGGTAGCCAGAAGACTATTCTAATACATGCATGCATTTCTGCCCCATTGGTTGACTTTTACGTTTATTAAGAGTCAGCTTATTTTATTCTCAAATCTGTTTATGCCAATTGTGTTTGCTATTGAAATTTCATAATTTATTAAATAATATGAAACCAAAAAGATAATGAGTGTGAAAAGAAAGAGAATTATTTCTATAAAAACTAAACTAGATTTTAAATAGGGTCTGTGCAGAAGGGAATTGTGCAATATAATAAGACATTAGAAAATATTCATAAATATAGAGAAGTTGGTTTTCCTGTTTCTTCACAGCTAAACCTATCTTTTAACTCCTCTTAAAAGAAACTCAAACTGGAGGTCAAGGATGATGCTTCATTCAAGGAAGTAACAGCACTACAATCATATTGTAAGAAAATGTTCTACAACACAAAGGTAATGAATACTGGAGAAATTATTGAAGCAAACATTAAGAACTTAGGTATGCTTGTATAACTTCTTATCTTTCCTCCTTTTTTTTTTTCTTTTTTAAAATTAACTCAAGGAACTACCAGTCCTGACTATGTCCAATCAGAGGGTATTTACTTTAATTTGTCATTTTAAGGTCAGGTCAGGCTAAAGTTTCCAAGTTTCCTTTGTTTTCTCAATATTAACAGAATGTACTATACTAATGAAGAGTGTGAATAAGCTCACGGAGGACACTTTTTTTTCAGGTATTTGAGAAATATATTTGCTTTTATTTACTTATGCCTATTTATTTATTTATTTTTATATTTTTATTGATTTCAGAGAGGAAGGGAAGGGTAGAGAGAGACAAAAACATCAATAATGAGAGAGAATCACTGATCGGCTGCCTCCTGCACATCCCACACTGGGGATCTAGTTTGCAACCCAGACATGTGCCCTGACCAGGAATTGAACCGTTATCTCCTGATTCACAGGCCAGCACTCAATACTAGCTGGACTGAGGAATATATACTTATTTCAATGCTACTTACATATTATAAGGTAGTCATATTATATTTTGGGTTTGAATCCTGACTCCTGTTCTTGCTAATTTGTTAATGTCTGCAAGGCATGATTTCTACACAGAGACATTACAATAATATATTAACTCACTGGGTTAAGAAGATTAACTCTTTGGATACAGAAAGTATGCAGTGAACATATAGTAGAAACTAAGAGTATTATACTTCTTATACCTTAAAATAGGTTTCAAGTGCTTCTATTTACCAGTTGATTTTTGATGTAATGATGAACTCTGGAAATTCTTGGTGAAAAAGAACTTTATGCACCTTTTTGGGGGAGCTAAGGCAAACTTGAGGGAACAATGGGATTATTGAGACCGCATAGTTAGATGACATGATGGCCAGAGGTCAGAACTGAATAGCAAATCATAACCCTCAGTTAGTGGTCATGTTCAAGCTTTTTATTATTATTATTATTATTATTGTATTATATGTATACATATCTTCCCATTGTCCTCCCCCCAGGCATGCCCTAACCCCCCAGTGTCTTGTGTTCATTGGTTATGCTTATATGCATGCATACAAGTCCTTTGATTGAATTCTTATCTACCCCACCTCTCCCTAACCTTCCTGCTGTAATTTGACAGTCTGTTTGTTGCTTTACTGCCTCTGTATCTCTCTTTTTGTTCATCAGTTTATAATGTTCTTTATTATCCACAAATGAGTGAGATCCTGTGTGTTTCTCCTTCATTGACTGGCTTATTTCACTTAACATAATGCTCTCCAGTTCCATCCAGGTTGCTGCAAATGGTAAGAATTCCTTCCTTTTTATTGCAGCATAGAATTTCATTGTGTAGATCAGTGGTTCTCAACCTGTGGGTTGTGACCCCTTTGGGGGGGCTGAGCAACACTTTCACAGGGGTTGCCCAAGACCATCGGAAAACACAGGTATTTACATTATAATTCATAACAATAGCAAAATTACAGTTATGAAGTATGGTTGGGGGTCACCACAACATGAGGAACTATATTAAAGGGTCGCGGCATTAGAAAGGTTGAGAACCACTGGTGTAGATGTACAATAGTTTTCTGATCCACTCCTCTGCTGACGGGCATCTAGGCTGTTTCCAAATTGTAGCTATTGTAAATTGTACTGCTATGAACATAGGGGTGCATAAATCCTTTCTGATTGGTGTTTCTACTTTCTTAGGATATATTCTTAAGAGTGGGATTTCTGGGTCAAATGGGAGTTCCATTTTTAGTTTTTTGAGGAAACTCCATACTGTTCTCCACAGTGGCTGCACCAGTGTGCATTCCCACCAGCAGTGCAAGAGGGTTCCTTTTTCTCCGCATCCTCGCCAACACTTGTCATTTGTTGATTTGTTGATGATTGCCATTCTGACAGGTGTGAGATGGTATCGCATTATCATTTTGATTTGCATCTCTCAGATAATTAGCAACAAGCGTGTTTTCTTGTGTCTCTTGGCCTTCCTTCTGATTGTCTTTTGAAAAGGTTCTTTTTTAAATCTGTTGCCCATTTTTTTTATGGGTCATTTATCTTTCTTTTATTCAGTTGTATAAGTTGGCTGTAGATGTTGGAGATTAAACCTTTATCGGTGATAACATTTGCAAATATGTTCTCCCATACTGTGGGCTTTCTTGTTGTTTTGTAAGCACAAATTGGTACAGTATTTGCAGCAGATGCTTCCAGAGAAGTGTTCCCTTTCTGTAGAGCACTGTTGCTGGTGGTGATGAGCTATGTATGCACCAGGATTACTGCAGGTTTGAGCTGTGCTTTCTCTTCTGTTGCTTACTATCAACACATCAGCGAGACTGGGGCTTTTAAAGCCTAAATGAGATCCTGCCACTCCTGTGCTCAAAACCATAGAAACACTGCTCTTTTCACTGTGAGTAAAAGCCAAACTTCTTACAGTAAATGGCCGATAAGGCTCTACAGTGATCTGGACGCTCAATGATTTCTCTTCTATCATTGCTGATTATTCCTCTTATTCATTCTCCTTCAGCTACACTGGCCTCCTTGGTATTCTTTTAAAAATGTCCAGCCTGGCCTGTAATGGCTCCTATGATCCAGGAGGTCACATTTCAATTTCCCATCAGGGTACAAGCCCAGGTTGTGGGCTCTATCCCCAGTGGGAGGCATGCAGGAAGCAGCCGATCAATAATTCTCTCTCATCATTGATATTTCTCTCTCTCTCTATCCCTTTCTCTCTGATCAATAAAAAAATATAAAACAACAACAACAAAAGTCCAGCACTCCCCTGTGCTGTGGCCTTTGTTGCTCCCTCCATTGGGAATGCTTCATCACCCATAGCGGCTAGTTCTATGCCTTCACTTCCTTTGGGTCTTTCCCAGTGAAGCTGACCTGGACTATCTCTCCCACTCCACTCTCTCATTTCCTGGTTTACTTGCCCTTTTATATTACAAAACTTGCTTAGTTTTCAGGTTTATTTTATTTTATTTTTTAAAATATTTTATTGATTTTTACAGAGAGGAGAGGAGAGGGATAGAGAGTTAGAAACATCAATAAGAGAGAGACATCAATCAGCCGCCTCCTGCATGCCCTTACTGGGGATGTGCCCACAACTAGGATACATGCCCTTGACCGGAATCGAACCTGGGACCTTTGAGTCCGCAGGCCAACGCTCTATCCACTGAGCCTAACCAGTTTCAACAGGTTTATTTTTTCCCGCCTGCCTATCTTTGCTAGATGTCATTTCTACTAGGGCAGGGTTCTTTGTTCACTTTTGTATTCCACCTGCTTAAAACTGTGGTCTGATTTAGAACATGGCCTAACTCATTAAATATTGGTTTAATGAAAAAATGAACAAATGAATGGAAGAATCAAGACTAGTCTGAAAACAACTGAAGGTATTCTTTGCCAAGGGCAAAGTGAATAGCAAACACTATCAATCTCTGAGGGTTTATTGAGGAGAGTAATGATCTTTTGATCTTTTTAGACTGGAATGGCTCTCTGGATTTTCACTATAGTTTACAGATCTTGCTTTTTCCTAAGTCCCACTACTTTCTTTTAAATTTTTATTTATTATTTTATTTTATTGAAGAGAGAGAGAGAGAGAGAGAGAGAGAGAGAGAGAGAGAGAGAGAGAGAGAGAGAAAAGGGATAGAGAAACATAGATCAGTTGCCTCTTGCACATGCCCCAACTGAGATCAAACCCAAAACCTGGATATGTGCCCTGTCTGGGAATTGAGCCTGCCACCTTTTAATATATGGGATGATGCTCTAACCAACTGAGATACACTGGCCAGGACTACTTTCTTAATTTTATTGCTTTAATTTCAGGTTTATTCAGGGAAAGAGAGTCAAAGAACTGTGCCTAAGACCTCAGTGATCCAGATAGTAAACATGTCTTTGCTTCAATTTTATGACATAAGGGCAAATAGCCATTAAGGCCTTCTCCTCCTCCTCCCCCCCCCCCTTTCCTTCATTACTTGTTTCTAGTTTGGTTTAATAATTACCTAATGATTCAGGTAATTGTATCATTTATGATCTTTCTTTTTAACTCTTGCAGTTTCTGACTCTCTCATATTGTATCCATTTTTTATGTCGAAGGTTTATACATTTTTCTTCCCTTTTCACCTAATTGTAATTTAAATACAGTTTTCAGAGCTTTCTCTCTATATAAAATAATAAGTATACAGTAATAATAATGATAAAAACAATTTAGCTCTATCGAGCATGTATTACCTGCCAAGTTCTGATTTGGGAACTTCAGATATATTTTCACTAATCTTCATACCAGTCTTATGGAGAATTTTGAATTAAGCAAATTTACTTTGTGTTTTTTTGTTATGTATGTTTTCTACTGACTTTTTCTTATGAGTCACCAGAAACTCTTGGTGACAGATTCCTGGATGTCACTCCAGAAAACCTACATAACAGTAATCAGTATTTTAACCAACTTCCAAGGTGAAACTTCTAGATGCTCAAGTTTGAGAGTCTTTGGGTAGGCACTGAGGTAGAACCCATCTTAAAGAATGCTGAGAAGTGAACTCTAAGTTGCTAGTAACACACTCTATTAGTCATCACTAGGCAGCTTTTTACTTACTACAATGGAAGCTAACACTCCTCCTGGCAAGCTATCCTTTGCTTTCCTGCCACTTTAGCATTTGGCATATATGTTATCATACAAATGAAACCAAACAAGATGCATCTTGAAATTTCCAGCCAGCAGATATTGTTCAAGGAGACTTTAGTTCTTTCACAGGCCAAATTGTGCCTTTTGACTTTTATGTCAAATTAATTGTACCTTGTAAGCAATAAAGGACCAATTCACTTGCATCTGGGAACAATTAAAGCAGATATCTGAAAAAGTAAAGACAAGTATCTGAATATACATTAAGAAAATGACTAGCTTTCCCAAATTTTACTTATTCAAGTGAAAAGAAAGAGCATCACTCAAAAGTTAGATATGTAAAATTGCAGACTAATATCATTATAGTCAAAGCACATACAGAGAGTGGAGCAATTTTTTAGATGTGGATTTAGCATTCTATGATCCACAAGCCAAATCTTTCCTTCTACCTATTTTGTTATTTTCATTTTAAAAAACAACACACACACACACACACACACACATACACACACAAGATTTCACAGCAGAAGGGAGAGAGAGAGAGAAATATCAATGATGAGAGAGAATCATTGACTAATCTGCTGCCTCCTGCATGCCCCACACTGGGGATGGAGTCTGCAACATGGACATGTGCTCTTGACCAGAATCGAACCCAGAACTCTTTAGTCTGCAGGTCTATGCTTGATCTACTGAGCCAAACCAGCTAGGGCATCCTGCTATTTACTTTTATAAAGTTTTGTTGGATTACAGAAAATTATGTACATTCTTTTGCTTATTTATCTAGGGCTGCTTTCATGCTACAGTAGCAGAATAATTGCAGAAACAAGTATAGGTATGGGCAATAAAACAAAAAATATTTAGTATCTTGTCCTTCATAAAAAAAAAAAAAAACTTCTGTTCTCTGGTCTTGATTCCTTAGAGATTATTCACTTTGGTTATTCAAGTTTTTATATGGAATTTGAATGTGGTAAGATAATAGAATTGCCATAAATCAATAGAAAATGAATGGTAATATTTTTTTTGGTTAAACTCTCCACAAAAGAAGGAATAAACTCAGCCATCCAAAGTCACTAAAAGTGTTAAGCAATTGTTAACCTGTAACCCCACTCCCAGCATTATTCCATGGGTAATAAAAACACACTCTGTAGGAAGAGAGGAGATAAGTTTTCTGGAAAGACATTCATTTCAAGTGGAGGACATGCTCACCAGGGTGTGAACAAGACTATTTAAGCAATTTTTTTGGCATAGTTGGTGGATTGGATTAAATAATGGGTAGCATGATTTAATAGGCAATATAATGAGGTCCTTTTTCTTTTCCCATTCATGTATCATTAGAAATTAATTTTCCAGCTATGATAATCATGAAAATCAATTACAGAAATAATGAACATAAAGTTGAAGTCAGTCATAATATTAAGCCAACATTTTAAAATATAAAATATGTTAAATTATATTGTTTACATACATTTTAATATTAATATTTAAAGTAAGAACAGAAAGATTTAATATAAATTAATAAATAAAATCAACTACCATTTATGTCATATTTTTCTCATCCTTTTATAGTTTCTGTTTTGTATGTGTTGCACTGTGAATAAAAAATGTTAGTAAATAGTACATGCATAGAATGTTTATATATTTATAAACTTAAGCATATATCTTATATATATGTGTATATATATATATATATATATACACACACACATACATATATGTTTGTTTTATTTATAGATGTGGGGATTAAAAGTTTAGAAACCACTGATTTAGACAATGATGCATCGGTTTGCCTGCTCACTGAAGTATTTCAGATTTTATCTTTGTCTGACATTTCCTTTGACTGAACATCCTTCAACCTGCTGAAGTCTTGTGCAGTGACAGGACTAACAATAACTCCTCTTCATGTGTCTTTGTATAAATATTTACTGTCACATACTTGTTTGTATATTTTATATCTGTCCACAGTGGTATTGTCTCTCAGTAATTCTGGATATTTAAATACTATAGATAGTACTGATTACATTTGCTTTTTGTTGTGCAGTAGTGCCTTTACCTGAGGGGGATATGTTCCAAGATCCCCAGTGGATGCCTTAAATAGCAGATAATACTGAACCCTATATATACGATATTCTTTCCTATATATACTAGTGGCCCGATGAACAAAATTTGTGCACGAGGGGCGGGGGGGGGGGGTGTCTTTCAGCCCAGTCTGCACCCTCTCCAATCTGGAACCCTCGGGGGATGTCCGACTGCAGGGGTCAAGCCTAAACTGGAAGTTGGACATCCCTTTCACAATCTGCGACCGCTGGCTCCTAACCACTCACCTGCCTGCCTGCCTGATTACCCCTAACCACTCCTGCCTGCTGGCCTGATAGCCCCCAACTGCCCCCTCTTCTGGACTAATTGCTCCCAACTGCCCCCCTGCTGGCCTGCTCACCCTTAACTGCCTCTGCCTTGGCCCCGCCACTATGGAATTGTCCGGAAGGAGATCCAGAAGATCTCCTGGTCTAATTAGCATATTACCCTTTTATTAGTATAGATACTTATGATAAAATTTAATTTACAAATAGGCACAGTAAGATATTAATAACACTACTACTAAAATAAAATAATTACAACAGTATACTGTAATGAGAGTTATGTGAGTATGGTATCTCCCACTCTCTCTCAATATCTTATTGTACTTGACCCAGCCTTCTTGTAATGATGTGAGATGGTAAAATGCCTATGTGAGGAGATGAAGTGAGGTGAATGACATAGGCATTGTGATGCAGTGTTGGGCTACTACTGATCTTCTGACAAGATACATTAAAAAAAAAAGAATCATTTGGACCTAGCTGGTTTTGCTCAGTGGATAGAGCATTGGCCTATGGACTGAAGGGTCCTAGATTTGATTCTGGTCGAGGTTGTTGGATCATTACCCAGTGGGGGGCATGTAGAAGGCAGACAATCAATGGTTCTTTTTCATCATTTATGTTTCAATCTCTTCCTCTCTGAAATCAATAAAAATATATTTAAAGAAAAAGAAGAATCATTTGCTTTGGGTGATTCTGAATTATTGAGTTATGACAGTATTGGTGGTTGGATGTCAGGAGAAAATGATGTGGAAGATTGGGAAATTTTTTATTTGTGTGCCACTATTGATCATGAGTAATTGGAAACGTGGAAAGCAAAACCACAGATAGGGGCTGACTACTCTATCTTTTATAGGCAGTTAGCTGGCACCCTTGTTACTGTTTGCTTTTTTTCCTGAAGAAATCTTGTATGGGCATATGTCCCATTGATTCTTATTTTATTAAAAATTTTTTTATTGATTTATTTTATTTTTTAAATTTATCTTTATTGTTGAAAATATTACTGATGTCACCTTTTACTCCCTATTGACCCTCTCCACTCCACTTCTGCTCCCTCCCCAGGCCTTCACCACATTGTTGTCTGTGTCCATAGGTTATGCATACATACATATAAGTTTTTTAGGTAATTCCTGCCCCCCGTACCCATGCCTTCCTTCTGAGATTTGTTAGTCTGTTCCATGCTTCTGTGTCTCTGGATCTATTTTGATCATCAGTTTATTTTGTGCATTGGATTCCATATATGTGTGAGATCATATGATACTTTTCATTTTCTGACTGGCTTATTTTGCTTAGCATAATTCTCTCCAGGTCCCTCCATGTTATCTCAAAGGGTAAGAGATACTTCTTTTTTATAGTTGCATAGTATTCCATGGTACAACAGCTTTTTTTAATCCACTCATCTACTGATGTCACTGAATCTTATTGATTCTCATATAATTAATGGAAGCACTTTTAGACTATGAGTATGTTCGGAGAAGACAGTTTTCCTGGGGTCAAGCAGCTTTCTATGATGTTGACTTTGTTTACAATATGTCAAAACAATAAATCACTTTCCTTAGGAAGAAACTCTGCCCCAATCACCTAATTTTATTTGGTATTTGTTGAAATACAAAGAACCCACTTTCGTACCACAAATTGTGCTAAATGAGATACCTCCTTTATATCTTTTCTGGACAACACAGAGGTATAATTTCGTATCTCAGTGTCATATTCATTCACATTTTTTCCCATTTGGAAACAACCATGGCCTCCAACAGTATCATTGACATTGGCCGAAGTTCTCCTTAATCTTCTTTATTGAATGGAAGTATTTCTCTTATTGAGCAAGTTAGTATGTTGATTCCAGTAGTTCTCTTGTTCTTCTGTAAACTTTAGCCTAACTGCACAAATTCTGCCTTTTATATTTGGCCATGGAGAAAAACTCAGAACTTGATGTCTGCTATTAGACTGGCCAGAAAGTCTGGTTCCTCATTTGCTTCTTTCTACATTCTGGAAACCAGTCTCCAATGCAAATTTCATAGCATTTATGGAGTTTGACAGTTATCAAAATCCTCTCCATTACTTCCCACCCTTAGTCTT
Source organism: Lasiurus borealis (assembly GCA_004026805.1). Lineage (NCBI taxonomy): Eukaryota > Metazoa > Chordata > Mammalia > Chiroptera > Vespertilionidae > Lasiurus > Lasiurus borealis. The sequence goes on from PVJN01010282.1 coordinate 45,818, forward strand.
TTTCCCAGCAGTCCTGTGGTGCCAGTTACAATGGAAATTCATGAAAACAGACTGGCATTTTAGACATGGATGGAAACAATTTGTGGAGGAGGCATAAAATAGCAGTGATATACTGCTCATGTTTACAGTCTTTGATCTTCTAAGGATTTAATTTTTTAGTGAAACCAGTTTGAATTCCATACATGCTCAGTTTGATTATTTTAGGGAGGAATTCACAGTAACTACCTTTGATGTGGACTGAGCTCTATTCTCATGGCTGTAGAAGTTTATTTCTTCTCTAAGCAAATGCATAATCATGGCAGGTTCATATTGAAAATTAAAGCTTGGGGGAATTTAGAATAAAAATAGAGAAAAAGTACATTTTTAAAATGTGGTATAAGAAATGAGAAATCATTAATTGGTATTTTAGTAAATTTTTTAAAAATATATTTTTATTGATTTCAGAGAGGAAGGGAGAGGGAAAGAGAGAGAGAGAAACATCAATGATGAGAGGGAATCACTGATTGGCTGCTTCCTGCATGCCCCCTACTGGATCGAGCCTGCAACCAGGGAATGTGCCTTTGACTGGAATCAAACCTGGGCCTTCAGTCCACAGGCTGATGCTCTATCCATTGAGCCAAACCAGCTAAGGCTCAGTTTATAGTATTTTTGTTATAGCAGCCTGAACAGACTAAGCACCGTCCAACCCCTTCTCCTATCAGAATTCCACTCACAAGTGACGTGGGTCTCTGATGAACCTCTGTCCACTGCTACCTTCACTGTCCAGGTACTGCTGTGACTACCAATTTTCCATGGACCTCTGGCCCTGCTGTTTCAGGCATTAGCAATGCATCAGTGTATACACTTTTCTTTTGATCAGCATGGGCCTTTGAAGAGGGTAGCACCAAAGGATAACACAGCTTGTTTTCTGATCATTTAGAACCCCTTGCTTTTGCCCCAAGACTACTAATGAATGCTCATCTTTCTCAGGAAACTGCACAGCCATCTCCTATAAGGCTCTTTACCCAACCCAAGATGCTTAGGCATCTCTCTGTCTCAGAAATGACAACTATCCCTTTCTTTTGAATTTTGGAATCCTCTCATGGTGAAGGCTTCTTTCTTCATCTTCCTAAAATGTAAATGGTACTTTTCCTTCTTTCCATAAAGAAATTTAAAGGACCCCGAAGAAGGACTTGGGTCCCAGTAACACAAGAATCTGTTCTAGTGCCCTTTCTTGGAGAATGGGAGGATGAATGTTTTTTTATTCCTTCTTGACAAATTTCCCATTCCATTGATATAGAATAAAAATTTCAGTAGAACCTAAATTATCATATCTAGGTCACTCTGCTATATCAAAGATGTATAGAACAAGAATGTGTGTTTTTGATAATTCCTCTCTTGTATAACAAAACATGTTTTCTTTTTAGTTATGAACTAAATGTAAAAAGCTATGTCATGTCCTAGCTGATTTGGCTCAGTGGATAGAGCATCTGCCTGCAGACTGAAAGGTCTCTTACACTCTCTCTAAAAAATCAGTGGAGAGAGAAACCAAGATGGCGGCATAGGTGAACACTTAAGCTGCTGTCTCGCACAACAATTTCAAAGTTACAACTAAAAGACAGAATGGACAGCATCCAGAATCACAGGAAAGCTGGCTGAGTGAAAATTCTATAACTAGTAGTAAAGAGAGGGGCTCACAAAGACTCAGAGGAGCTGTAAAAAGCTGAGATATGGCCTAAACTGGTTTGGCTCAGTGGATAGAGCATCAGTCTGTGGACTGAAAGGTCCCAGGTTCGATTCTGGTCAAGGGTATGTACCTTGGCTGTGGGCACATCCCCAGTAGGGGGTGTGCAAGAAGCAGCTGATTGATGTCTTTCTCTCATTGATGTTTCTAACTCTCTATCCCTCTCTGTAAAAAATAAATAAAAAATATATATTTTTAAAAAAGCTAAGATATGGAGACATGTGTGGGGAGAGAATGGGTGGCAGAAGGTCTGGCTGGCTTGCTCTAGGGGGAGGACTATGGAAAATCCCGACTGCACTGAACTCCAGTTCTGGGCGAAATCATTCTGGCAAAGGCTGGACTGTTGTGAAAAGGGAGGAGTGCACAGAAATTTAGGGGAGCTGTGAAAGGAAGAGGTCTGGAGGTGTGCGCAAAGAGAACTGACTGCTGATTGTGCTGCTGGCTTTCTCTAGTGGGAGAAAAACAGAACCTCTCAACTGCACTAAAATCCAAGTTCGACTGCAATAAACCCCAGTTTTGGGTGAGACCCTGGGGACCCAGACTCATATGGGTCCTTAAAGAACATGGAAACTCAGAGGAGCTGAAAAGGCAGAGATTTGAAGGTGCACGTGAGTGCACACAGAGAGGGCTGCAATGATTACCCAGAGACACTGAGACCCATGGGCTACCATGTAGGGCAGGGCTGACAGGAAGCCAAGGCTATCTGCTCAGCCCTGAGACTCCACCACATGCAAGCCTAGCACAGAGGCTGTTGTAATCTTGCAAGTGTTAAGGCTGAGTCCAGCACAGAAATTCTTTGGATGTAGACACTGATCCTCACAACCAATTGGTTTGGAGGTCAATTCCTCCTGAGTGATACCAACAACAATCAAGAATTAACTACAACAAGACTGTATACACACTCCACAAAAGGGTGCACCAAAAGTGTCCACCTCAGGCAACTGGGGAGGCAGAGCTACTGGGCCATATAAGACACCTAGCACACAAAGCTACTCTATCAACTCAGGGAAGCAGCGAAAATGCAGAGACAAAGGAACAGATCACAAATGAAAGAAATGAAGGAAAACAAATGACTAGATATAGAGTTCAAAACCACAGTTATAAGGTTTTTCAAGAATTTCCTAGAAAAGATGGATAAATTTAGTGAGACCCAAGAGGAGATGAAAAAAGACCAGTGAGAAATTAAACATACACAGACTGAAATAAAAATATTATACAGAGACCAAAGAGCAGACTAGAAGAATGCAAGAATCAAGTCAAAGATTTGAAATACAAAAAAGCAGAAAACACTCAACTGGAAAAGCAAAAAGAAAAAGGAATAAAAAAATGTGAAGATAGTGTAAAGAGCCTCTGGGACAAAAAGTGTACCAACATCAGAATTATGGGGGTGCCAGAAGAAGAGAGAGAGCAAGATACTGAAAACCTATTTGAAGAAATAATGACTGAAAACTTCCTCCACCTAGTGAAAGAAATAAACTTACAAGTCCAGGAAGCACACAGAACCTCAAAACAAAAGGAATCCAAAGAGGACCACACCAAGACACATCATAATTAAAATACCAAGAGCAAAAGACAAAGAGAGAATATTAAAAGCAGCAAGAGAAAAACAATTACCTACAAGGGAGCACCCATAAGACTGTCAGCTGATTTCTCAACAGAAACTATGCAGGCCAGATGGGAGTGGCAAGAAATAGTCAAAGTGATGTATAGCAAGAACCTACAACCAAGAATACTCTACTCAGCAAAGCTATCATCAGAATTGGAGGTCAGATAAAGAGCTTCACAGATAAGGAAAAACTAAAGGAGTTCATCAGCACCAAGCCAGTATTATATGAAATGCTGAAAGGTATTCTTTAAGAAGAGAAAGAACAAAATGGTAAAGATAAAAATTATGAACAACAAATAGATATCTATCAACAAGTGAATCTAAAAATCAAGTGAATTGAAAATCTGATGAACATAATAGAATATAATAGAATTAATATAATATAATATAATATAATATAATATAATATAATATAATATAATATAATTAGGGGCATAGAAAGGGAGTGGACTGATAATTCTCAGGGGGAAAGAGGTGAGGGAGCGTGCAGGGAGAGACTGGACAAAAATCTTACACCTATGGATGAAGACAATGTGGGGGGAGGTAAAGATAGAGGGTGGATGGGGTGGGAGCGGGGTTGAGGAGAGCTATGGGGGGAGGAACAATTGTAATAATCTGAACAATAAAGATTTATTAAAAAATAATAAAATATCAGTGGAAAAATATCCTTGGGTAAGGATTAACAACAAAAATTTATATCATATTGTTTTGACCTTTAATGTTTAGTTTTTAGTTATTGCAAAAGCATATCCTGGTAGATAATGTAGAGCAGTGGTTCTCAACCTTTCTAATGCATCGACCCTTTAATACAGCTCCTCATGCTGTGGTGACCTCCAACCATAAAATTATTTTCATTGCTGCTTCATAACTGTAATTTTGCTATTTTCTGATGGTCTTAGGCAATCCTACTAGCTGTTCTCAACATGTGGGTCTCTGTAGAGCCTAAGACCATCGGAAAACACAGATATTTACATTACGATTCATAACAATAACAAAATTACAGTTATGAGGCAGCAATGAAAATAATTTTATTGTTGGGGTCACCACAACATGAGGAACTGTAATAAGGGTCTCGGCATTAGAAAGGTTGAGAACCACTGATAGAGGAACCATTGCTAAGCTTACAGCCATGGGCATCACAGAAAGAGAACTGAAGAAGTTAACCTCGGAGGTCTCAACTGAAAACAAGCAACCTTTTATGGTCTCTTTATAGCCTCATGGTTAGGCAGTAACTTCTCAGGACCAGTCTCCCTGCAGTTTTATACTGGCTATGTTTGTGTCATGTCATTTTATGCCTAGTAACCCAATGCGACTGCACGCCATATATTAATAGGCATAGTTACTCATAAAAAGCATACCCATAGCACAGGAGGATCTAGGCCAGGAGAGATGATCTCAGTCACACAGTGTGTCCAGAACTCTCCTGAGAATTATTTAAGAAATGGTATGAGACCAGACTACTGGCGCATTGTTCCCTCTCTTAGGGCGAGTTCCTCATTTTCCTCCTTTGGGAGAATATACTTGGGGCCTTCTGTGCCCATTCATCTCAGGATGGTTGACTAATGGTGAAACTCATTAGGGTTTTGGATTTGACTATTTACTTTTCCTGGAGACTCCTTGGCCTCTAGATAAATGCATTTATTTTCTACTTAGCATTCTTTGAGTTGGAATATACACAAATGATAGGGGAGTGGGATACCTTGTTAAGCCACAAACATAACCTGCTCTATAATAATACCCTTCCACATTGTTATCTTGCTTTGACATGGTATATGGTTCAAGTCCTAATCCTATTCCCCTAATACTAAAAGTAAGTGGTTTCACTCTATTAAAGTCATTTGAAACCCATTAGAGCATCTGCATGTCACATGGACTAACCCAACACAAAACTCCTAATCTGAAGTTGATCTTTTTAAAAAACACAGAGCTCAGAATTTGACCTGATTACCTCAGGAAATTGTGCTTAAAATCTGTCTCTATAGTGTGTCGTTGAGTATGTGTGTTTTACCCCAAGCTTTTCTGAATTTTCCTTGGATGTCAAAGCTATTATTCACTTACCCAAACAATCCAAAACATATATATTTAAAACTCCTGTTCTTTCTTCCTCATTACTGTTTTTATTAAACACTTGTTTTGGGAGGAGCTCAATGTCAATAATAACTTGGGTGTGGGCTTCCACATACCAAGGCCCCAAAGAATTCACTTACAGCATGTTTAAGCCTCAGTTGAGGCCTCTGAATTCCACCCAGTACAGGTGGTAATGTGTACAGAGCACATGTGATTGGTACTGAGCAATCTTGGGTTAAGAAGGAAGGAAGAAAGAGAGAATATAAACAACCTAGAAACCTGTTTGGATCATGACAGGTGGCTGTTGATTAGGACAGGCATATAACCCACCTGGGTGCCTTAATGGAAATGTCATGCCTTATTTTAGAAGGAAATTAGATTCAGTGATAGGAGATACACTCTAAGGACTAAGGAGATACACTCTAAGGACTAAATAAAATCCTAATAACATATTTTAGGTATTCCACTTACCAACAAGATTGATTTTTCAAATTTGCTTTTTCCCCTTTTTATTTATTTTTTGTTACTGAATTTATTGGGGTGACATTGGTTAATAAAATGATATAGATTTCAAGTGTATAGTTCTATTACACATCATCTATACATTGTATTGTGTTCACTACCCCAAGTCAAGTCTCCTTCCATCATCCTTTATCCCCTATACTCAAATTTGCTTTTGACAAAGATTTAAATAAAAATAAAATGATAGCAAAAGAGTAAGTCAGTGAAGAGAAATTTATTTAAAAAGCTTAGAGAATGTGATGAAGGATAATGTGAGACACTTCCCTCCATGCCCAATTTCTATGAAATGCTAGTTTTTAAAAAGATTATGTGAAAATAACTTAAAATTTAGTCAGGTGCAAGCAAATCTATAGAGATAGAAAGCAAATCAGTGGTTGCCTGGTACTAGGACTAGGGATTGACTGTAAATTGGCATGAAGGATGTTTTTTCAGTAATGATCATTTCAAAACTGGATTATGGCGATGGTTGCACAACTGTGTAAGTTTAATAAAAATCATTGAACTGCACAGTTAGGAAGGGTGAATTTTATGTATATAAATTATAACTTATAAAGTTAAAAAAATTGATGAGGTGCAGCTTTATGACATTGGATTTGGCAATGATTTCTTGAATATGACACCAAAAGCACAGGCAACAACAACAGAAAGATAGATTGGATTATAGCAAAATCAAACTTACATCCAGACCATTCACAGTTAATCTTATCCCATCTACTCAAAGTAATCTCTATTACCAAGATTAATTCTCTGCTTCTCCTAGCAGAGATCTACTTAATGCCCTCATTTTTATTTCCATGTGTTTTTATCCTCTTCCTTCCTCTGTATAATGACCTTCTCCTTTTTTCCACGTAACAATCTCTTCCCATCCATCTCTTCTCAACCAGAAACCTCCTTGATTACTGCATTCTGTGCTCATCCCCTGGTCATTCCCACTTTCTCTGAATGGCTGCCTTGACACTTAGTATCTCCTCTGGGTCACAGAGTGGAGTGTGAGCTCTATGAGCTGTCAGCACCAAACAAAAATAACAAAAACAAACCAGGATTGGCCTGGAGTCAGATGACAGGAGCGTGTTGACAGGAAGCCATGAGTTGAAATGGGTTTGTGGTCTGGGTCAGATAGTGAATCAACCCAATAGAAGATACAAAGCTGAATCAAAGGAGCATGAGAGTCAAAGTCTTTGGAAGAGACTGAAGAACCGTAGAACAAAGAATTGAAGTAAATTCCAAATATGTCCCAGCTTCTAATAAGTGCTCAAGGAGCAGGACAATTCAGGGGAAATGGTTCCTGACAGAGATGGATCCTAATCTCAGTCCCCCACTTACTATCTGTGGGATCTTGGACAACTTACTTAACTTCCTTGGCCTTGTTGTGCTAACCTCTGAGACAGGAATAATAACATCAAAATTATAGGGCTGTTGTGATGATTAGTGAAAGTAAATAATGTAGATAATGCTCCTGGTAGATGCTCAGTGATAGAAGCTATTAAACCTGTTGTTCTAGCGAAATCAATTTTTCTGTAGGTATTGATTGAAAACTATCACTATGCAAATAAAGTGTAGTGTTGATGAATGTCAGCCCACATCTTAAGTAGGTAAGAAATATTGCCTTCCTTTCTTCTTTTTCTCTTCCTTCCTTTCATTTTTCCTTTTAATTTTGGCTCTGACATGGACTGGTGAGAAATTCACCTTGGGATTCCCCACCTTCTTCAGTTTTGTGCTAAGAGTTTAGAGTCTTTCACTAACATTAGGAGAGTCTTGCTATGAATTGGTCTCTGTCTATCCTGAGTACTGTTATGATGTTCACCATGCCCAGGACTCCTTCCGATCATTGCCATGCTTGGATTCCAGTGTTGATCTAAGAACACTGGATCAGAGTCCATTTTCATAAGAAGCCCGGTGAAAAGAAAGGAGGGAGGAAGGAAGCAAGAAAGAAAACATTAGCCTAGGAATACCTAAGATGGCTTGTCAGACAATAAATCATCAGAAGTAAATCCTGTATTCTCACCAGAAATCAAAATGTCTGTAGAAGAAAGAATAGTAGAAAAGAAGGACTAAGGCCATGGAAAAGACTAAAGTCCAAAATATCGTAGAGATTTTTCATTTGCGGTTTAAATGTTCTCTTCCTTTCTTAGAAGAGACATGCAATGTTCAAAGGGTGTTTTCAGTTGACTCAGACAAAGAGAACTTACCTGTTGTGTGAGGCAGGAGAAACACAATTGATGACTTCTTGTTTTGATCCTACTCTAATTTGGTTGCTTGACTTCATCTTTGGGGACCCAAGTTCCTTCTTCTGTAAAATGGACATGCAACTACAATTCTTAAAAATATAGTTGAATTTTAAAAATCTCCAGAATAATCTGATTGAGCAAGATGATTTTAGAGGGTGGGCGGGCTTTGTGGTAGGTTGTGCTTTTAAAAAATATATTTTTATTGATTTCAAAGAGAAAGGGAGAGGGAGAGAGAGATAGAAACATCAATGATGAGAGAGAATCATTGATCGGCTGCCTCCTGCATTCCCCACACTGAAGATCAAGCCCAAAACCTGGACATATGCCCTGACCAGGAATTGAACCGTGACCTCCTGGTTCATAAGTCAATGCTCAACCATGTGTTTTTATCCTCTTCTGAGTTATGCTCGCCAGGTTGTGGTAGGTTTAAAAAGCTATAAAAGAAAACAATTCAGAAGCAAACTAATTTCTCCCAAACTATCATCTATCATTCCCGTTTAGATCACCTCTAATACAGCCTGGATGACTGTAGTGGAGGTGATCTAAACGGGAATGATAGATGAAAGGGAGGGAGAGGGAGAGAGAGAAATATCAATGATGAGAATCATTGATTGGCTGCCTCCTGCACGCCCCCCACTGGGGATCAAGCCCACAACCTGGGTATGTGCCCTTGATCAGAATCAAACCAGGGACTCTTCAGTCCACAGACTGACGCTTTATCTATGGAGCCAAACCAGTTATGCCAGCCAGGATGACTTTCTGACCTGATTTATAGTCATTTGCTGGCAAGTCTTATCTCCTTGTTTACTATGAGAGTTAAAATTCTTGCCCAGCCTATGTTATTCAATGGTTTGATTCCCAGTCAGGGCACATACTAGGTTGCAAGTTCAATTCCCAATAGGGGATGTACAGGAGGCAGCCAATCCATGTTTCTATCTCCTTCTCCCTCTTGCTGTAAAAACCAATAAAAACATATTTAAAAAAATTATTTAAGGAACTGGTTCAGCTATCCAGACCCTTTGGTGGTTCTCCCTTTACTTGAACACAGTAAGCCCTAACAAGTATTATTTAAAAGTGTATGAAAATAACCAATTTTGAGAACTCAAGAATTTCCTCTGAAGGTTATTTATTAACCTCTTTAAATGTTGTTTCTGGCACTCACAATCTAACAAATTAAAACTTCTTTTGTCTTAAAATGTTTATTTTTAAATTTTTGCTATTGTAGTTAACTTACAAGCATGCTCTCTTTAATCTCCAACAAACCTGAAAAGTATATATTAATATAATTTTTCAGGTGGGTTGAAGGGATTGAGCCAAAAAGGAAAAAAGAAAAATAGAAAGAACTCATGAACATAAATAAAAGTGTGGTAATTGTAGGGCATGGGTGGAGGGGACGGGGGTGCGGGCTGAGGGGGGTGAGGGGAGGTGGAAGGGGGATGAGGAAAGGTGGAAGAGGCTGTGGGGGGATAAATGATGATGGAACAAAAAGATAAAGAAAAAATATATATCATTTTCCATATAAAGAAACAAAGTTTCAGAGCGGTTAAGGGTTTTGTCCAAGAGCATTGGCTACTAAGGACAGAGCAGGATTTGATTCCAAATCTTTTCAGATTCCAAAGCCCCACCTTCATGAAGTAGAGACATTTAGATATTTAGAATCTAAATTCTTTAAAAAGAGATAGTAATTGCTTCACAATTGAAGAGGCAAACTGGCTTATGGGTATGCATTGAAGAACAGCAACAATGGCGTATTTGTAAACAAAACTTCCTCCTCCCAGTTCAGTCCAAACAGTCTCTAATTTTAAGCAGCTATTCTGTGACATCCAGTTTTGAAGTCTAGCCTTGAGTTTGTAATCATGGCACTCACACAGGTTCACCAGGAGTTTGCAAACATAATCACTCTGCTCTTAAGCAACAGACATTTTAGTGAGAGAAAAGGAAAACATTTTTAATAAAGATCAAGGAAAGAAACTGATTGACCCAACCCCATTAGGACAATTTAGACTGGAAAAAAAATAGCCTTTAGCTTTTAGCTTACTCTGAGTAAGCAACTGCATTTTTTCAGTAAGCATCCCATAATGACTCCCAATTCTCAGAACATTGAAAACCCTTTCAACAATCTCTACAGGAAAATGAAGTCTGCTATTTGTGAGAGGAGAGAGAAAATAGCAGCATTGCGTACTGACTGTGCATGTCTATAATAAACACTCTATGGAATGTGTCTTGTGTGTATGTTACACTTAATCCACAATGAGTGCATTAGATTAATCTTTTTTTCCAGAAAAAAAATTTTCTGTAGATATTTGTGTCTCGTTAAAAATCAAAACAGAACCTACTTGTCTGTCTTTAAAATTCATTTGGCCTTAAGAATTCCTTCTTTATATTCTGGATCTGTAAAGGCTTTATTGATTATTGAAGCCTTCTCTTGGCTTGATAGTTTTAATATAACATAATAGAGAAGTTTTAATATGACATAATATGAAAGTCAACTCATCCACTCCTCCCCCACTTATATCTTTTAAAAAATCATTGTGGAATAACATACATCTAGAAGTTTGTCATAGACACACCTAGCAATTTTCTGCTGCTGACTAACTGCTTACCTCACACAGGTGAGGACACTGACCTCTCTCAGTGTTATTTTAGGCTCTCTGACTCAAATTCAATGGGTTTAGTAATTATAGAGAATAAACAAAATTTGGGTGAGAGACATTAATATTTTTTGTTGAATTTGTGCAACTTATCTGTATATATATAATTTTATTTGTAGATAAATGTATATCTAATGTATAATTTTATTTACATACAAAGTATTTAACTAGAATTTTCTTATTGGAGTTTATAGTTTAACTAGAGGCCCAATGCACAAAATTCGTGCAAGAGTAGGCCTTCCTTCCTCTGGCTGTTGGCACCGGCTTCCCTCTGGCACCTGGGACTGGGTTTCCCTTGCAGCCCTGGCTGCGTCCAGAAGATTGTCCAGTCTAATTAGCATATTATGCTTTTATTATTATAGACTAATGACCCAGTGCACAAAATTCATACACATTAAAAGGGGATTAATTAGAGGAAATAATTTAATATTGCTATTTGCCCTTTCTCCATAATAGAAGAATCAGAGATGAAAGAAAATTAGTAAAATGTATATGAAAACCTCCCTCCTATCAGAATCTGGGGAACACCACAGGACCCAGAGTCAAGTTCCCATTCACTGACATACACCTCAAAATCGCATGTGAGCCAGACCTGGCCTGCTACCCCCACCCCATTGCGCTACATCAGACCTGGAAAGTCCCATCCTTGTCAAGCCCTGCTGGGTCGGGGGCACAGCCTGAGGTTCCCTGGCTTGGTGCTGGGGCTTAGGGGAGCAGCCTGAGGTCCCCTAGTCCAGCACCAGGATGGGAAGCGCACTTTGAGGGTCCGTCAAGCCCTGCTGGGTGAGGGGCATGGCCTGAGATTCCCTGTCAAGCCCAATGGGGTCGGGGGAGGGCATAGCTTCGGTCGCTGCTGATTGCTTGTTAAGACTCCTGAAAGGAACTTGGTCTCAGCTGTGGAGCAGCCATCTTTGTGATGAACTGATGGTCGATTAGCATATTCCCTCTTTATTAGATAGGAAAAAGGAATGAAAACTTCATTTAAAAATCTATGTCCTGGTCTGGCTGGCTTGGCTCATTTGTTGGAGCTTCTGCCCTCAGACTGAAGAATACCAGGTTTGATTCCAGTCAAGGGCACCTAGGAATATTACACAATTTCAAGCTGTTTCCAAGCATGACTAAAGTTTGACAAATTTAACTCCCAGGATCCATCACTTTTGAGGCTGAGGGCTATTTGTGGATGGGTGGGTTGGCACACATGTGCCCAGATGTGCAAAAGATGACGCTATAAACCACAGATCACAACCTGGTGGTTCTATAACAGATGAGTTTTGAAAGATGAATTTGTTGCAAATATATATAAATCAGCAAATATCAGTGACAACAGATTACCTCTGGGAGGGGATTTTCTAACTGTAAATTTAGCCTTAGAAAATGCATGTTTATTAATACAAGGATATATGCATGTACTAGAGGCCCAGTGCACAAAATTCATGCAGGGGTGCGTGTCTCCCTCAGCCCAGCCTGCACCCTCTCCAATCTGGGACCTCTTGAAGGATGTCCGACTGCTCATTTAGGCCCGATCCGTGTAGGATCAGGCTTAACAGGCAGTTGGACATGCTTCTCACAATCCAGGACTGCTGACTCCCAACTGCTTGCCTGCCTGCCTTTCTGATTGCCCCTAATCACTTCTGCCTGCCAGCCTGATCACCCCCTAACTACTCCTCTGCCAGCCTGATTTATGCCGAACTGCTCCCATTCCAGCCTGATTGCCCCTAACTGCCCTTCACTGCAGGCCTGGTCCTCCCCAACTGCTCTCCCTGCAGGCCTGGGTCCCCCCTACCAGCCCTTTCCTGCATGCCCTGGTCACCCCTAACTGCCCATTCCTGCAGGCTTGATCACCCCCAACTGCCCTCCCTTGCAGGCCTGGTCCCTCCCAACTGCCCTTTCCTGCTGGCCATCTTTTTTTTTTTAATTAAATCTTTATTACTCAGATTATTACATTTGTTTCTCTTTTTTTCCCTCCATAGCACCCCTTCACCCAGCTCCCACCCTTCCCTTTACCCTTACCTCCCTCCCATTGACCTCATCCATAGGTATATGATTTTTGTCCAGTCTCTCTCTGTACACCCCTCACCCCTTTCCCCCTGAGAATTATCAGTCCACTCCCTTTCTGTGCTCCTGATTCTATTATATTCACCAGTTTATTCTGTTGATCAAATTTTTAATTCACTTAATTTTTAGATTCACTTTTTGACAGATATGTATTTGTTGTTCATAATTTTTTGGCTTTTACATTTTTCTTCTTCCTCTTCTAAAAGAGTACCTTTCAGCATTTCATATAATACTAATTTGGAGTTGATGAACTCCTTTAGCTTTTTCTTATCTGTGAAGCTCTTTATCTGCCCTTCAATTCTGAATGATAGCTTTGCTGGATAGAGTATTCTTGGTTGTAGGTTCTTGCTATTCATCACGTTGAATATTTCTTGCCACTCCCGTCTGGCCTGCATCGTTTCTGTTGAGAAATCAGCTGACAGTCGTATGGGTGCT
>PVJN01010283.1:0-57857 GCA_004026805.1 Lasiurus borealis
AATATCTCAATTTAAAAAAAAATCTGCCCAGCCTGTGTGGTTCAGTGGTTGAACATCGACCTATAAACTAGGAAGTCACGTTTTGATTCCCAGTCAAGGCACATGCCTGGGTTGGGGGCTTGATCCCGATCAATCATTCTCATCATTGATGTTTCTCTCTCTCTCTCTCTTCCTCTCTCAAATAAATTAAAAATAAATAAATAAATACATAAATACATAAATAAAGGCACCTCCCAAGCTGGAGGTACAATAGATCCTGGGATCAAGTTGTCAAGGCTCAGGACCCCACATTTGCTACTTATTAGGGCTGATTCCAGTTGAACTGCCTGACATCTCTAGGTCTCAATTTCTTCTTCTGAAAAGGAAACTAAAAGCAATACATCAGAGGGTAAAGTTCTTAGAGCCTGGCACCCAGTAAAGGTTACATAGAAGGTGGCTGTCACTGTCACTGCAAATGAGTTTGGGAAACAGGAGGGGTCAAAGCTATCTTTGAGGACATAAAAAAGTTTTCCGCATTGAGCTTTGAGGAACTCCTACATTCCAGAATATGTCAGAGCGGCCCTTTAATAGTTATCAAAAGCCCTATATATACATAGCCTTGATTCAGCAATTAAAATCCCAACTAGGAATCTATCCCATGGAAATAATCAGGCCCTATGCAAAGATCTGATTACAGGGAAACCCACTGAAGCACTGGCATAATTTATCTCATGTTGATTAAAGAAATTCTGTTCTATCCACACAAAGCGGGATTCTGCAACCTTTAAACTATGACAGAACATTTATTCGGGGGTGGAAGTGTCCAGGGAGAGATCATTGGGGAAAATGGAGACATCTAATACTTTAAAAAATAAAGAATTTTTAAAAATAGCTATTAATATGGAAATATGGTTATCATTGAGGGACAGAGCCAGTAATCAAACCATATTATAATATAAACACACGCACAAGAAAATTCCGTTTTTAAATCCATCTGTTATGCCACTGCACTGAAATACTCCAAGAACATGTAGAACTGTCCCATTTTATTTTGTTTAAATTTTTAATTACTTAGGTAACATCACATACATCTTACTATTTAAAAAAGGAAAATATTATAATAAAAGTCCCCTCTTAACACATGACCCTCCATCCCACTCCTCCAACTTGAGAGTTAACCACTGTTAAAATCCACTGTTTGAAATCCTACCTAATAAAAGAGAAACATGCAAATTGACCATACCACTGCTACACCCACAAGCCACACCCACCAGCCAATCAGGAAAAAGTATGCAAATTAACCCAACCAAGATGGCAGCAGCCTCGGAGCTGGAGCAAGCAGGAGGCTTGGGTTGCCCCTGGCGATGGAGAAAGCCAAGCTTTCTGCCTGCTCTGGCCTCCACTCAAGGAGGCGCTGAAAAAAAAAAAAAAAGAAGAAGAAGGGGCTGGGAGCTTGGGTTGCCGGGGGCCCTGGCCAGCCTGCAAACAGCCATCAGCCCCTCACCCAGGCTGGCCAGGCACCCCAGTGGGGACCTCCATCCTGAAGTGGGTGTGGCCAGCCTGAAAACGGCCTTCAGCTCCTCTCACCCAGGCTGGTCAGGCACCCCATTAGGACTCCCATCCTGATCTGGGACACCCTTCAGGGCAAACCAGACAGCCCCTTTCCTGTGTAGCAGGCCTCTACCTATAATAATAAAAGGGTAATATGCTAATTAAACTAGGAAACCTTTCTGATGTTCTGGACAAAGCCATGGGGGCAGGGCCAAGATAGAGGCGGTTAGAGGTCCAGAGGAGAGGGCAGTTGTGGGTGATCAAGCCAGGTTGGGACGGCAGTTGTGGGTAACCAGGTGGTGGGGGATGGGGCCATTAAGAGTAAGCAGACCAGCAGGGGGGCCAGTTGTGGGTGAGCAGGCCATCAGTGGGGGTCAGTTGGAGGTGATCAGGATGGGGGGGGCAGTTTGGAGTGAGAAGGCCAGCAGGCAGGCAGGTGAGCAATTAGGAGCCAGGATTGCAAGAGGGATGTCCAACTGATGGTTTAGGCCTAGTCCCTGTAAACCAGCAGGACATCCTTTGAGGGGTCCCAGATTGAAGAGGGTGCACGCTGGGCTGAGGAACATCCCCTCTCTTCCGTGCACAAATTTCACGCACGGGTCACTAGTAGTCTCTATATTTTTACTGCATATAGATGTATCCACAGTAAACATATATGTATAGTACAGGTTTGCACCAAAGGCTTTTGTTTCTGTACAATTTTTATCACACATGTAACTTTATGTAACTATCACCACAATCAAGAGAGGGAACTGTCCCATCACCACAGAGCTGCCTCCTGCCACTCTGCAGAGCCTTAAAGCCACATCTACCCTTTCCCTCTCACTAGTCCTTAACCCCCTGGCAACTGTTCTCCATCTCTGTATTTTATTTCAAGAATTTAATCTTCTACCACACTGTAAATATTAATCTCTATAAAAGTACCCTCTAGCACAAGCATGTCAAACTTAGAGGCCAACATGGGCCAAATAAACAAGGTTTAAGTTTATGTGGGCTGCAAAAAAAACAAAAGCTTCCATTTTCATAGAAATGTAGGTTTATTTTGATAGAGACATGCTGAGTACAAAGGGCTGAAATAAATGAGTAATCATTAACACAAGATAATAGAACATTTTAAGAAAAATTATTTTTTCTTGAACTTTAACTTACCAGACACTGAATAACTGTACAAATTAATAAGCATAATGCAAATAAACCTACTTTTCTTGTTCTTCAAAAGTGAAATATTTCCTATTGCACAAACAAGTCAGTGCAAGATTAATGATGTGGCAATCGGCTGCTAAAATATTCGCTGCTAGTATCAGTGGACAGAAATGGTGCGCCTGTGCTTAAGATGCAAAAGGGAAATGAATGCAACACAATTATAGTAACCAGTCATTAGCAAACGTTGTAGTTCATTGTTAATACCTAGAGGCCTGGTACATGAAATTCCCCCAGTGGGATCGGGCCTAAGCGGGCGATCAGACATCCCTCTCACAATCCAGGTCTGCTGGCTCCAAACCGCTCACCTGTCTCCCTAACTGCACTCCCCTGCTGGTCCGGTCACCCCTAACTGCTCTCCCTGCTGGCTTGATTGCCCCCAACTGCCCTCCCCCCTTCAGGCCTGGTCCCCCCAACTGCCCTCCCCTGCAGGCCTGGTCCCCCCCAACTGCCCTCCCCTGCAGGCCTGCCCCCGCAACTGTCCTCTCCTGCTGGCCTGGTCTTCCCCAACTGCCCTCCCCTGCAGGCCTGCCCCCGCAACTGTCCTCTCCTGCTGGCCTGGTCTCCCCCAACTGCCCTACTCTGCTGTCCTGGTCACCCCTAACTGCCCTCTCTACTGGCCTGATTGCCCATAACTGCCCTCCCCTGCAGGCCATCTTGTGGCAGCCATCTTGTGTCCACAGGGGGGCAGCCAACTTTGTCTTGGAGTGATGGTCAATTTGCATATTACTCTTTTATTAGGTAGGATTATGTGTAACAGGATATTGTAAAAATTAAGTTACAAAATTTTTATTAAAATGATTTTTACATACCGTTATATTGGCTGGGCTGCAAAAATATTCATTGTGGACTGCATGCGGCCTGTGGGCTGCGAGTTTGACATGCTTGCTCTAGCATTTAATGCTAGACATGTGGAGTGCCGTGGCTTGCAAATGTAGTTTATTATTGTTGTGTAGAAGTAAACATTATTTGTCACTAGCTCTCTAGTACAATCCCAGTTGACTTTAGAAAAAGAAAATATACTTTAGGGAGAGGTTTTATTGCTCATGAAGTGAGTCATTTTAAACTCTCTATTTTGGTGATATATTTCCCAAAAAGAATAAGCTTATAGCCATTTGATTTACTTCCACAGATTTACAAAGTGTTTTTCCAATTAAAACTTTTAATATGAACACTGCTTTACAGTGGAAGAGTACCAAGATCATTTTTGATAATCTAGAGTATCTGGAAACATATGAAAAATCGAATTGTTCTGAATTATTTTGAAATGGTATATTTTAGAAATCTCTACAATTAAAAAGTTATGCACAGTACATGGTGAGCACATGATCCACTGGGTCACAAGTAGCCAGGAATGATGTCCAACAGCTCAAGCCAAGTTGTAGGGAAAGAGCAGCTTCAGAGCAAAGCAGGCAAGACGAAAAATGAGCTTGTGTCTCCTCACCTGGCCCCACAGTCTCTCCTCTCTCCTAAACCTTCTAAAACAGGAATCCTGTACTCATTAAACAATAATTCCCCCATTTTCCCTTGCCTAGCCCCGGCAACCAGCATTTTCATTTCTGTCTCAATGAACTTGCCTATTTTAGGTAGCTCCAATAAGTGGGGTCATATACTTGTGGGGTCATATCCTTATTTCATTTAGGGTAGTACTTTCAAGGTTCATCCATGTTGTAGCATGTACCAGAATGTCACTCCTTCTTAAGGCTGAATAATATTCCACTATATGTACATACATTTGTTTATCCATTCATCTGTTATCCATTCATCTTTTTGTCCACCTTTTTACTACTGTGAATAATGCTATAAACATTGTTATACAAGTATATGTATTATTGTACATTTTCATAAATCCATCCTCCTGTATTTTTGTTATATAAATAAACTTTTAGAGCACTTTATGATTTAGAAGTTGAACAGAAATTAATGATAGTATACATTTTTAAAAGTATAATATTTTATTATCAGCATTAATATTTGTTCATGTTAAAGATTCAGGGGTAAAATAATGGATAAAAATCTGGAATGTAAGCAACACTACATAGATATATCATAAATAAATAGGAATGTTTTGCGAATTATTAGACTAAAAAATATGAAATTACATCAATTATTGTGTTTAGTCTTTCTGAATATACTTTTAGCATTAAATACACAGCAAGTGCTCATATTTAAAAATTCTACCTTTCTCTTCAGTGAAGAACTCATGCTTTCACTTGGTTAATCAGAATTAGTTTCAGCAGGTAAAACTTCTTAAAGATAAGCATGGCTTTTAGTGCTTTTGCCCTATAATTCTGCTGGACTGGCTGCTTGATGACCGCTCTCGTTCTTTAGCAATTTCCATTTCAATTTTTACTTTGATTTTCTCCCAATCTATTTGGAGCTGCAGTAGAAAAGAAGACATTTTTATTTAATCCAAAGAAACCAAGAATAAACAAAAATAAAAACATTAGAGTAAAAGGGCATGAAAGAAAAGTTCAGAAAAACTAATGCTAAAAAAAAATATAGCTTTAAGAATAAGACCAACCATAACAATAAGCACAATAAAAATCAACTACTCTCACTGTGATTCAAAAGACCAAAATCTTTAGTAGAAGCTTATAAAAGGCACATCCAAACAGTGCCCTGGAGCCTCAGGATTCTGTGCAGGTGTCTCAGGACACAGGAAGAATGTGGACTGCTCTCCACCAAGCCTGTTGCAAAGGGTTCAGCTCTTTACTACTTATATTCTGAAGTTTACATTAGAGGCCTAGTTCTGACTAAAGACAGGACAGCATTTGCTTCCCTTGAGCATACTCTGCAAAAATGGCTTCTTAAAGTAATATAAAATTATAGTGGTGATTAAAACAATGCTATAAAGTATCAGAGGAAGTAGTGGGAAAGCAAGGCTGGGGCACGTAACAAGAATCACTGACAAGTGATAATATTTCAGTCTACTTCTTTCTCTTTGATCCTTGATGACACACCTCTGCCTTGCCCTCATTACATTTGATATCAGGCATGGACTCTGTCCTAACTCCTATGAACAATTTCTTTAAGAAAAATGCATTCTTCTCAGTAAAGCATCAAACAGACTGTCAAATTATAGCAGGAAGATTAATGAGAGGTGGGGTAGATAAGAGATGAATCAAAGGACTTGTATGCATGCAGATAAAAATAACCAATGAACATAGACACTGGGGACTTGAGGTATGCCTGGGAGGGAGGGGGGGCAATGGGGAGATATGTATATATGTAACACAATATAAAAAAAATCAATAAAACATATTTTTAAAAAATGCATTCTTCTGTTTTTAAATTCATCTTTTATGCCACTGCATTGAAATACTCCAACAAATGTATGAACCATACTTTTTTTTTTTTTTGGTTAAATTTTTAATCACTTAGGTAATAACAGCTACATCTTCCTGTTTTTTAAAAAGGAAAAAAATATATACAAAGAGCCAGGATCTGTACTGTCCAAAACAACCAAAAGGATGACTGAACGCCAGGCTGTGCAAGTAGGCTCAGGTGGGCGGGGACTGGTGAGCAGGCTGAACTGCTGACCTCTTGGAGAGAGAGAGAGGTGGGGCTGATCAGCAGCTGCCCCGGGCTGCGAGTGAGGCTCACAGAGAGAAGTAGTGTCTGATCCGCAGCCTCCGTGGCAGCTGCTGATCAACCCTTGCCTCTCTCTCTCTCTCCAATCCTTGCCAGCAGCCGCACCTCTCTCTCTCTCGGCTTGGCCAGCAGCCTGGGGCAGCTGCTGACCAGCCCCACCTCTCTGATCAGGAAATACTGACTGGCATAGCAACGGACCAATCAGAACCAAATCTGGGTGAACTGTGAGAAGCCAATGTCTGCCTAAGAGGTGGAGCTTTTGACACTGACTGGCATAGAAACCAACCAATCAGAACCTCATCTGGTGAACTGCAAAGGCAGAACTTAAGGTGGAATCTGAGGAGGGGTTTTAAAGGCAACAGCTGCTTGGTATAAGGTGTAAGAAAGCAGTTCAATTTTTTAATGACCGTTTGGCAGTGGAGTGCATATGGCTGGCTATCAGTCCAGATAAAGAGATTATGTATTTTTGTCTGCCAAGAGCACCTCCTCCTGCTGTGAAAGGCTTCCCCCCATTTAAGCAATCGTATCCTATATACTCTACCTATACTAATAAAAGGGTAATATGCTAATTAGACTGGGGCAACTGGCTATCTTGTGGACATCCAACTTCCTTCCAGACAAAGCCATGGTGGTGGGGGCTGAGGCAGAGGCAGTTAGGGGTGATCAGGTCAGCAGGGGAGGGCAGCTGGGGACAAGATCAGGCCAGCAGGGGAAGGCAGTTGCGGGTAACCAGGATGGCAGGGGAGGGCAGTGCAGGGAGAGATCAGGCCAGCAGGAGAGAACCATAGAGGATGAGATCAGGCCAGCAGGGGAGGGAGTTGGGGGCAAGATCAGGCCTGCAGGGAGGGTAGTTGGGGATGAGATCAGACCAGCAGGGGAGGGCAATGAGGGGCAATCAGGCAGATAGGCAGAGGCAGTTAGGAGTGATCAGGCAGGCAAACAGAGAGGTTAGGGGTTATCAGGCGCACAGACAAAGGGATCAGAAACAATCAGGCAAGCAGGTAGCAGTAATTAGGGGCAATCAGGCAGGCCGGCAGGTGAGCAGTTAGGAGCCAGCACTACCAGATTGCAAGGGATGTCTGACTGCCTGTTTAGGAATTAAGCTTAAACCAGCAGTCAGACATTCCCCAAGGAGTCCCTGATTTGAGAGGGTGCAGACTAGGCTGAGGGAACCCATCCCTCTCCCTTGCACGAATTTCGTGCACCAGGCCACTAGCCTATATTATAAAAGGCCAGTGACCATAATGCCATAACACCATAACAACCAAACAACTGGTCACCAGGAGGTGCATTGATGGGTCTTGCAGTGTGGCAGGTCTGGTACAGTGGGTCTGGGTCTTGCAAGATTTCACGCACTGAGCCTATAGTATTACAATAAAAGTCCCCGCTAACACAAGACCATCAATCCCTACCCACTCCTCCAAAAAGTTTGGAGATTACTAATTGAGGAATGTGTGTCCTCTCAAGCAGGACATGGGAAAACTAGGTCCTAAACTAAACTAAACTAAACTGACTTACTGTGAAATAGATCTAAATCCTAAGACTGAGCCAAAAGTGAAAAGTTTTCACCTTCATGTAGGGGAGCTGGGTGGAATAAGTAATATTACACCACACTAAAGTATTATTTGATGCTTGAACAGATTTATCTTAAGTCCCTGAGAGATTAACCTTAACAGGATTTCTGCCTTCTTTACTTTGTGCTGGAAGTCGATGGAATTACATATTTGGTTCTTTTTTAATTCCGATATCCTTTATCCAAATTTCTGTTAATTAATTTGGGGATATTTTTGGTCATCTTTTTCAAAAGATAAAATTTTATATACTTTTTCTACACTATATAAAATAGATGAATTAAAAGAATCCTTCTTACTAATAGAAGATGAATGTCTGTGCTAAGGCGGAAATAAGAGCTTATTGAAAGGCAGAGCAAATGTTAGATTATTTGAAAGACTCATTTTTAAATCAGGCTAGAACTTGATATTTTTTTAAATGGCAAAACACTCATTCTGATGTCTAACAAAACATTTGCAAAGAGAAAGACAAACTCGATGAATGCTTTGGCCTTCTTCCGGCCTGAAATTGACTTACATATGTTTCTCAAATCAATCACAATAAAACTATATATTGTCATCAAGTAAACTGATGACATCTGTATTAGTTACTTGTTAGAACACAAATGGGGGTGTCAGTTGACCAGTGCCCTCCTGACCATGTTTCAATTTCACTTTGGCATCCATCCAGTTTTAGAACAGTGTTCTGATCATTTAGTCCTTGGAATAGAGTATTTTTAATAATGAAATTTTACATAAGGATGTACTCGTGACAGCTGTCAAGTGACTTCTATACTAAAACACATTCTTTTCTATTATAGGGAGTGTCAACACTATTTGACACTTCTTATTCTAGTTCGTACTCAATTCTTATTCATGAAGAAGTAATTTCAAAATCATACCAGATGGCTCTCCATTCCCTACCCCATCTCTCTTATTCTCATCAGCTTCCTACTTTACAGAAAATACAGTGGCCATCAGACATAAATTCACTTAATTTCCTTCCTTGTGCTCACCTGTATCCATCTTATCTGTATCCATCCTTATCTCTTTCTCTTCTGTCCCTGACAAACCTCTTCACATAAGTTCCTGACTGATCCTGTCTTCTTAGATACTTATAGGACATCTGCCTTCAAATATTATTTACATAGACAACTTCTCTCTCCTCACTGTCTGCTCCTCATCTTCCTTCCCTCTCTATTCTGTTTTCCTGCAAGCTACCAACCTGGCTCTCCCCATTCCTGGCTCTCATTCTTTAGACGACTGTATGTTTAGAACTTGAGTATGTTCTCGCTACATTAGGGTCTGAATTATTCAAATTCTGTCTCATAAAGATGAATATTATATATAATCATAAAACATATACATTATAAAATACTATATAATACTTACACCTTCTGCATACTGCAAGTATCGTTTATCAGTTTCCTGTTTACCAAATGTCTCCAAAAACTTTTGACGGTAGGCAAGAACCGTATCAACATGCGTTTTGTATTTAACAGCCAATTCAAGTGCCCTGTAATGAGAATAAAACAGATTATCAGCATTGCTGTGTTAACCTCTATGGGGTGAGAGGGTGGGACAAAGGTTCTATGTTGTTTCCTCCACTCATCTCTCAGTATGAAGTGTCATTTCCTTTATCATCCATCTTGCAAATTTCTCTTTATATTTCAAGGTCCAGATGATGCATGATCTCATCTACCTGATCAGCTCTCCTTATAGAAATCAATGACCACCATCTTACCTGTGCTCCGTAACATTTTATGCATACTGCTATTACAGAACTGCTTATAATTATAATTATTATAAGTCTGTTTCCTTCAAAAACCTATACATTTACTGAAGGAAGATTTGGCTTTCATTTATTCTTGGTGAGTACTACAGAGTATATGTATGGTAAGTGTTCATTGAAAATTCACTGAAATCATAGTAAACAGCAATTAAGTGAACTTTCTTCCCAATGGAACTGGTTCAGCTATCTTGACTATTTTTGTAAATTTATAATGATTTTTTTTCTGTTTAATATTCAATTAAATTTGTTAATACAGCAAATTTAAAATATTATGAAAATAAAATTTGAGGGTAAGTTTGACAAAACACCTTTGCTATTTAATTCTTAGAAAAAGTTAACAGCCATTTACATTTTATATAAAGTTAAAAAATTCTAATCAGTAGTCAATATTGTCTAAAACAACAGATTTATAATAGTTGGCTCTGATAAATCATGACTGGCCTATACTAAATTCTAATAAGTATCTATATCACTATGTTACTTTAAAGGTAATATTTAAATAGGAGACAAGAAGTAAATGAGTTGCTGAAATCAGTATTACAACACCACAGACACAAAATCTCTATGTTGGTACTCTGGTGGAAAATGAAAAGATTAATCTTCAGTTCCAGGCTGGGTTTTGTATGCAGGTTTTGGACAGCATCTCAGCTTGTGACCCTGTGCATAACTCACATTAGCTGAATGGGGAACAATACAGTAGAATATATATAGCTCTCCTAACCCTGTTCCCTGTCATCTTGTTTTAAAGTATGGGAAACAGCCATCATAAGAGTCATACTACCTTGTTCCTTAAGTTTTCTTGCTTTCTAACATGACTTGCAATTTCTGAATAGGCCAGTCATAATTTATCAGAGTCAACTATTAAAATCTGTTGTTTTAGACAATATTGACTACTGACTAGATTTTTTTTGCAACATGTGACTCTATAGTAGGAAAATCTATTTAACTCTTAGCATGCTTTGGTTTGATCTAAACTAAATAATCTCTTTAAGATTTTAGATACACTGTGTGTATTAACTGACAATTGATAGACAACTAAGAAGTACAATATAAAAAAATTATGAATGTAAGTCACATTAATAAAATGATAATGCCAAAGTTTGCCACAACAACTTCTTATAAAACGATATTTGGCAAACACCATACTGCTAAATTCAAGGGCATTTGCTGCCCATCACCAACTCCTCACAAAGTTCCTTTATTCCTCTGTGACTTGAAGTCTTTCAGAGGAAAAAAAGGATACACAGAAAGAATGTAGAGGTATTGGAACATACAGGAACAACGTGGAAGAGGAGGCAAAAAACAACCCATAGAGGATCAAAAGATGAGAAGTAAGGATTATCTGCCTTAATCTTTCTAACCCTCTCCCATTTCATCCCCTTATATGTCCCTAAGGCTCTGATTCCAGTGATGTGTGTGTGAGTGGTAACTCCGGTGAACCACTCTTTGGCACTTTAGAACTTCTGTTTCACATTCTTTCTGATTGTACATGATGAGGGAAGGAGCTCTTGCCTGCACACAACTTGAAGTGTTGTGAGGCGTATACATATGCATCCATTCTGAGTGGGGCTTTACAAAAATTCTAGAGAGATACTTTGTTATGGAACATCAATACATTTAATTATGTAGAAAGGCTAGAATATGATGCCTAATCCTGCATTTAGATACTAGATAGATACTAAGCATTATCTATCATTATAGCCATTTTTATCATAAAATATGTATTAATTTATCTGATAAAAAAGCAACTGCTAAAGATAAACACTCAAATGTGCTATTTTAAATGTTCTCTAAAAGTACACGCTGGATATAAAATGTTTCCTTACCACATTTAGGAGGTAATTCACTCCAAACTATATAAGGTTTATGGGAACAGTATGTCTCTAGCAAATGGTTATTTGGCAACCAAACAAATGTGACATTAGATTATGGGGTTGGAATAAATCCATGTATCTTCTCTGATTTTAAATAGAAGAAAGTTATATAAAAAGATAACTCTAAAATTTGATTTTTTTTTTTTTGCATAACTTGAATTAGGCAAAATCACTTCATATAACTGGTACAAGTACAGAAATTATTTTTATTAATACTTACGTAGATAATCAATATGTGTGTCTGGAGTTTTTAGTTTCTATCTATCCCTCACCTGTTTTTCAGAACAAATCACCACCAAATATCCAAAGTGAATGTCAAGTAGATAACTTGCTGACCTACAAGTCTTTAAGGATTGCATTTTGTTAGGTTGCAGGCAATTTTCAAATTCAAGTAGGGCCCTAACTGGTTTCGCTCAATGGAGAGAGCGTCGGCCTGTGGACTCAAGGGTTGCAGGTTCGATTCCGGTCAAGGGCATGTACCTTGGTTTGGGGCCCATCCTTAGTAGGAGGTGTGCAAGAGGCAGCTGATCGATGTCTCTCTCCCATCAATGTTTCTAACTCTCTATCCCTCTTCCTTCCTCTCTGCAACAAATCAATAAAATATATTTTAAAAAATAAAAGAAAAAAAATTCAAGTAGGAATAACAGAAGCACAAACCAGCCAGACTGTGCTTCTCAAATGGAATAACTCATTGAAATAATTCCTTTCTAAAGGTCTTATACAAACATAGACATTCAGGCATCTTAAAGGCAATCTACTATATTATCATCCAATCCATTCTTTGGACTGACTATGCTGTTATAAACTGATTCTTATATTGGATCCAAATATGTATCCCTCTTACTCCTATTCTGACCCTTTTACCTTAGCCATACTATTTAGAATAAAAATTATCATCACAGTACTTGGTTGATTTTGTTCACTGCTGTATTCAGAGCTTAAAACCTAGCACATGATAGCACTCAATATTTTTAAAATGAATAATAGCTACCATTTATTGTAGGCTTACTATGTTAGGCAGTATGCAGATAAATATTTACAATTTTAAAATTCTGAAAATAAATGAGGTTTATTTCAACATAAGGAAACTGAGATTTACAGAGCCTCAATAACCTAAGATCACAGACTTTAAATGCAGAACCAGAAGTCAAACCCAGGTCTGATATGGATCCCCCATCCTTAGCCACCACATGTGCCATTTTCCTATTAAACAATCTTTTCAATCAGATACTCTTACATGACCAGATACTTCACCAAGAGACTGTTTCTTCATGTTGTTGTTTTTTTCAGCAGATTTCCATGTAACTCTAAATATGCCTAATATGGCAGGCACTCAATAAATATCTGCTGAATGAATGAATATGCAATAGCAACAAATATTCCAAGTGGTGTCAGAAATACCTGTAGAATTTAGAAATGAAGATAATACATAAAGTTTCTTAGCAGCTATAGTAACTTCTTTTTTACTCAGTCCATGGTAATTATGCTAAAAGAAATGGGAAACCAGAGTTTTCATGTCAATGCTCAGTGGTCAAGAGTGACATGATCAGATTCACAATGTGACAAGGTCATTAAGACTATAGCATGAAGAAGGGCAGGAGAAGAAGAGCAGATGCAGAGTTATTGAGATATCAGACTGAGAAAAACTTGAATCATCTTAAGGATGCTGGTAGGAAAGTGGATAAGAGTAAAAGGTATTTGGGAGAAAAAAATAATTGGTAATTGGGAGGCGGGGGTGGAGCATAAGGAAAATGTCAAATGTAAGTCCTAGATTTCCACCTTTCCATGGACTGACAAGATAAGATTGGTTACTGGAAGAGGACCAAGTTTAGGAGGGAATAAACACAAATTTGAACTCAGACATATGGGCCATCCAATGGAAATGTTGAAAAGGCAGTTGAGCCCTGACTGATTTGGCTCAATGGATAGAGTGTCATCCTGCACACTGAAAGGTCCCAGGTTCGATTCCAGTCAAGGGCATGTACCTTGGTTGCAGGCACATCCATAGTGGGAGGTGTGCAGGAGGGAGCTGATCAGTGTTTCTCTTTCATTGATGTTTCTAACTCTATTCCTTTCCCTTCCTCTCTGTAAAAAAATCAATAAAATATATATATTTTTAAAAAAGGCAGTTGAGTTGGATAGTCAGGTACTGGGAGCAACTGTGGCAGGTCAGAGGGCTAGATGAGAGATGCATTTTGGAGTCAAGTGTGTAATAGTAATCAGAATCCTGGAACAATGCTCCTGGATCTTTATCAGGTAGACACAAAGGTCTACCAGCACTGGACCAACCCATTGGTTTATAGTTAAGACAACAAGCAAGGAACACAGGAAAAGAAGGGGGGGGAGGTAGCAGGTAAACGGAAGCACCAGTGTTCATTCTTTCCCCAGGAAATCCTCTGGCCCTCTTGTTTTCACTCTCCCTGAGATCTAACATCTTTTTTTTTTTTTAGTTAATCTTTATTGTTCAGATTATTACAATTGTTCCTCTTTTTTCCACCCATACCTTCCCTCCACCAGTTCCCACCCCACTCTCTGTCCTTACCGCCCCCTCCCCCCCCCCACTGCACTGTCCTCATCCATAGGTGTATGATTTTGTCCAGTCTCTTCCCACACCACCACATCCCTTTCCTCCTGAGAATTGTCAATCCACTCGCTTTCTATGCCCCTGATTCTATTATATTCACCAGTTTATTCTGTTCATCAGATTTTTTATTCACTTGATTTTTAGATTCACTTGTTGATAGATTATGTATTTGTTTTTCATAATTTTTATCTTTACCTTTTTCTTCTTCCTCAGAGAGTACCTTGCAGCATTTCATATAATACTGGTTTGGTGGTGATGAACTCCTTTAGCTTTTTCTTCTCTGTGAAGCTCTTTATCTGCCCTTCAATTCTGAATAATAGCTTTGCTGGATAGAGTAATCTTGGTTGTAGGTTCCTGCTATTCCTCACTTGGAATATTTCTTGCCACTCCCATCTGCATAGTTTCTGTTGAGAAATCAGCTGACAGTTGTATGAGTGCTCCCTTGTAGGTAATTAACTGTTTTTGTCTGGCTGCCTTTAATATTCTCTCTTTGTCTTTTGCTCTTAGCATTTTAATTATGATGTGCCTTGGTGTGGTCCTCTTTGGATTCTGTGCACTTCCTGGACTTGTAAGTGTATTTCTTTCACCAGGTGGGGGAAGTTTTCAGTCATTATTTCTTCAAATAGGTTTTTAGTATTTTGCTCTTTCTTCTTCTGGCACCCCCATAATTTGGATGTTGGTAAGCTTGAAGTTGTCCCAGAGACTCCTTACACTATCTTCATATTTTTGGATTCTTTTTTCTTTTCTAGTTGAGTGTTTTTTGCTTCTTTGTATTTCAAATCTTTGACTTGATTCTTGCAATCCTCTAGTCTACTGTTGGATCTCTATATATTTTTTAAATTTCAGTCAGTGTATGTTTAATTTCTAGTTGGTCCTTTTTCATATCCTCAAAGGTCTCACTAAATGTATTGGCCTTTTCTAGAAAATTTTTGAAAAACCTTATAACCGTGATTTTGAACTCTATATCCTGTCATTTGCTTTCCTTCATTTCTTTCATTTGTGATGTTTCTTTGTCTCCACATTTTCACTACTTCCCTGAGTTGATAAGAATGGCTTTGGGTGCTATGTGTCTTATAGGGCCCAGTGGCTCAGCCCCCCAGTTACCTGAGGTAGACATTCTTAGTGCACCCCTTGTGGGCCGTGTGCACAATCTTGTTGTAGTTAAGCCTTGATTGTTGTTGGTATCACTGGGGGGAATTGACCTCCAGGCCAATAGGCTATGCTGGGAGAACTTCTGTGCTGGAGACATCCTTATCAGACAAGACTTGCAAAAGCCTCTTTGCTCAGCTTGGATGGGGCGGAGTCTCAGGGTGGAGCACACAGCATTGGTTTCCCTTCACCCCTGCCCTAATGGGCCCCTGGGTCTCAGTGTCCCACGGTAATTGCCACAATCACCTCTGAGAGAAAGCCGCCCTTGAGTTCTGCCCGCTGTCAGACAGTCCAGCTTCTCCCCAAATGAGTCTGGGTCCCCAGAGTCTCATCCAGAACTGGAGTTAAGTGCAGTCAAGAGCTTTTGTCACCCTCCCACTTGAGAAAGCCAGCCACATACTCAGTTGCCCACCTTCCGCATGCACATGCCTCGGTATCTCTGCTTTCTGCAGTTCCTCTGAGTCTCAGTGTGCTTTTCACTCTCCTGACAGTCCAGTTTCACCCCGTATGAGTCTCAATCCCCGGAGTCTCACCCGGAATTGGAATTCAGCATAGTCGGGAGCTTTTGTCTCCCTCCCACTTGAGAAAGGCAGCCACCTACTCAGTTTCTATTCCTTTCCAGGTGCACATCTCAGTACCTCTACCTCCTGCAGCTCCTCTTAGTCTCAGTGTGCTTTTCTCTTTCCTTCTAAGTTGTAGAATTTCCACTCAGCTAGCCTTCCTGTGGTTCTGGATGATGTCCATTTTGTATTTTAGTTGTAGTTTTGAAATTGTTGTACGAGGCAGCAGTTTAGGTGTTTACCTATGCTGCCATCTTGGTTTCTCTGAGATCTAATATCTTAAGGTAGGGTCTATTTGCTGAAAATTGGAGGTAGGGGGCAAGGGCAATCCAGGGAGCAGGATTTAGAAATAATAGGGAAGATGTGAAGTTAGAACAGAAAAAAAGCAGGGTCACATGACACAACTCTCAAAGGATCAGAGATTTTATAAGATACGGTGGAAAATGAGGGAGGCAAAAGGACATCAACTCCATTCACATTTAGATCCGAAGAACTGTGAAGTTAGAAATAATTGACTTCATTTGAGAGGACAGGTAGAGAAGCAGTGTTCTTTGGGAAGAGGTAAGTTTCACTTAGGTCAAGGAGGTACAAGAAATGTTCAGAGGACATCATATATGTTATTTCATGGTTATGTTGCCATCTCCCATTTATTTATTAAAAAAAAAGTTCCATCATTTCTACATATGTACATATGTACTTTATGTTTTTTATTATTTATTTACCACAAATAAAGGTCAGGAATTGTTATCTTTCTTTTAAATTATTTTATTGTTTCACTTCATTACTGCTGTGTATGTGCTCCATGTGAGTGACGTAGGTGCTTATGTAGGTGGGTTCCGACTTACAGTGAAAATCGAGTTACAATGCACCACAGGAACAGATCTCCGACGTAACCTGAGGACCTACTGTATAGATCATTAGTGCTCAAATTAAATAAAAAGGAGAGACTAAGATGGCGACATAGGTGAACACCTAAACTGCTGCCTCACACAACAATTTCAAAACTACAACTAAAAGACAGAACAGACATCATCCAGAACCATAGGGACGCTGGTTGAGTGGAAATTCTACAACTAGAAGGAAAGAGAGGGGCTCACAGAGACTCAGAAGAGCTGCAAAAAGCTGAGGTATGGAGACGCGCACTCCGAGAGGACGGATGCCAGAGGGCCTGGCTGCCTTCCTCTAGCGGGAGGAAGACAGAAACTCCTGACTACACTGAACCCCAGTTCTGACTGCATTGAACCCCAGTTCTGGGAGAGACTCATATGGGGGGAGTCTGGACTGTTGTGCAAAGGGAAGAGTGCAGAGGAACTTTGAGGAGCCACGAAAGACAGGGGTCTGGAGCTGTGCGCAAAAGTGTGTGCAGAGAGAACTGACTGCTGATTGTGTCACTGCCTTTCTCTAGCAGGAGGAAGACAGAACCCAGTTTTTGGTGAGACCCTGGGGACCCAGGCTCATACGAGTCTCCGGAGTGCACGGAAACTCAGGGAGCCGAAAAAGCAGAGATCTGGAGGCGTGCAAGCATGACTGTGTGCAGAGAGAGCTGTAGCGATTACCAAGAGACACTGAGACCCAGGGACTGACGGGAAGCCAAGGCTGTCTGCTCAGCCCTGAGATTCCGCTCCATCCAAACCTAGCACAGAGGCTTTTGCAATCTTGCAAGTCTTAAGGTGGAGTCCAGCACAGAAGTTCTCCCATTGCTGACACAGCTGATCCTCACAACCAATTGGCTTGGAGTCAATTTCCCCCAGTGATACCAGCAACAATCAAGACTTAACTACAACAAGGCTGTACACATAGTCCACAAAGGGGTGCACCAAGAGAGTTCACCTCAGGTAAATGGAGAGGCGGTGCCACTGAGC
Organism: Lasiurus borealis; assembly: GCA_004026805.1. Lineage (NCBI taxonomy): Eukaryota > Metazoa > Chordata > Mammalia > Chiroptera > Vespertilionidae > Lasiurus > Lasiurus borealis. Next base: position 17,696 of record PVJN01010283.1, read on the forward strand.
CATATAGGACACCTAGCACACAAAACTACTCTAACAACTCAGGGAAGCAGCAAAAATGCAGAGACAAAGGAACAGATCACAAACAAAAGAAATGGAGGAAAGCAAATGACTGGATATAGAATTCAAAATCACGGTTATAAGGTTTTTCAAGAATTTCCTAGAAAAGATGGATAAATTAGTGAGATCCAAGAGAAGATGAAAAAGGACCAACTAGAAATTAAACATTTATGACTGAAATAAAAAATATTATAGAGACCTAACAGCAGGAACGCAAAAATCAAGTCAAAGATTTGAAATACAAAGACGCACAAAACACTCAACTAGAGAAGCAAAAAAAAAAAAAAAGAATCCAAGAATGTGAAGATAGTGTAAGGAGCCTCTGGGACAACTTCAAGAGTACCAACATACAAATTATGGGGGGTGCCAGAAGAAGAGAGAGAATAAGATACTGAAAACCTATTTGAAGAAATAATGACAGAAAACTTCCCCCACCTGGTGAAAGAAATACACTTACAAGTCCAGAAAGCACACAGAATCCCAAACAAAAGGAATCCAAAGAGGACCACAGCCAGACACATCATAATTAAAATGCCAAGAGCAAAAGACAAAGAGAGAATGTTAAAAGCAGCCAGACAAAAACAGTTAATTACCTACAAAGGAGCACCCAGACGACTGTCAACTGATTTCTCAACAGAAACTATGCAGGCCAGATGAGAGTGGCAAGAAATATTCCAAGTGAGGAATAGCAAGAACCTACAACCAAGATTACCCTACCCAGCAAAGCTATTATTCAGAATTGAAGGTCAGATAAAGAGCTTCACAGATAAGAAAAAACTAAAGGAGTTCAAGCAGCACTAAACCAGTATTATATGAAATGCTGAAAGGCACTCTTTAAGAAGAGGAAGAAGAAGAAATAGGTGAAGATAAAAATTATGAACAACAAATACATAATCTATCAACAAGTGAATCTAAAAATCAAGTGAATAAAAAATCTGATGTACAGAATAAACTGGTGAATATAATAGAATCAGGGGCATAGAAAGGGAGTGGATTGACAATTCTCAGGGGGAAAAGGGAAAGGAGGGGTGCAGGGAGAGACTGGATAAAAATCATACACCTATGGATAAGGACAATGGGGAGGAGGTAAGGGTAGAGGGTGGGGTGGGAGCCGGGTGGAAGGGAGCTATGGGTAGAAAAAAGAGGAACAATAGTAATAATCTGAACAATAAAGATTTATTAAATAAATTAATTAAATAAAGAGACTATAATATGTCAATGACAAAAATAATTATCTGCCATTCTTATTACTTTTATTCAGGGGAAAGTAGAGATAAGGCATCTATAAAAATTCTACCCTAAGAGGCCTGTGATTGAAAAGGTTTATAGATTATATTTGAGCGTAGAGAGAAACAAAGACAATGAAAGACATTTCTATCCAGGAAAAGGGGGCATGCCAATTTTATAACATAGTAACTTCAAGTGTATGTATACAAGCATTACAACCTTGTTCACTGAGAGACACATATTTGAGAGCATGAGCGAAGGGAACCTAACACATAGGGAAAGAATAGCATGCCATTCTGTCTTAGAAAGCAATCTTCCCCAAGGCTAACGTTACTACCAACAACTCATTACTATAAATCCCTTCATCTTTCCTCCCCAGCGTCACAAATCTCTCTTGGCTCTTCTCTCGGCCTGACTACTTTATCCCAATCTTCCAGTGGCTTTCTCCTCTTTCACTCATTCCCCATGACGGTGTCAACATGTTCTCACTCCACACATTCCTTTTGGCTTCAACTACCATCCATTTCCCGATGACTCCAAATCTTTCCTATAAGCCCCTGGTCCATTTAATAAACTATTATCACATATTTCTCCTCAAATATTTCACATTCAATAAGCCTAAAACTGCACTATTTTCCCTTCCAAATCTGCAACATTAGCATTTTCAGTAGTATTATTCAATTACTGAAATCAGAAATTTGTGATATATCTTAGACTCTCCTTTCTTCTTTACACCCCAAATTTTAAACAATCACAAATTCAGAGGAGGCATAAATCTTTAATTACAAACTACTCACAAATATAAACATGAATAAATTCTTTTGTGCTGTTAGAAAACTATGAAATACAGTAAAAAAATGTAATTTACTAAAGTGGAAGTTAAAAGAGTAAGATCAATCTGGTTTTGGAATTGATAAAAACTATTTTTATTACCTTTCCCATTTGTAGAGATTAATATTTATCTGGATTGCTTGGTAAACAAGGCCGGCCTGAAGAAGTAGTATTTCAGCTTCCTGTATGTTCCCACTAAACATTAATATGTGGGCCATTTTTGATTCTTTAGATGGAAGATCTTTTATAGAGTTGATGTATTGAACCTTATCAATCTAATAAAAGAAAATATATTTGAACTGGATAGTAACAGAAATATAACAATTATGGCAACACACACACACATATATACCATAAATGAACATTATTTACCTCACCAATTGCTGCATAGGCTATTTCTGCAGTTGTCATATCTCGATTGGCAACTGCCATAGCAGCTAGGCAAGCCCACATGGTTTGTTCCTAAAATGAAATATAAGAATAATTATCTCAATTACATGGCTGAATTTTTAAAATAAACAGTGATTTAAAATATAACAAAATTATATTTTAATTAAAAAATTACTGAGACTGACATTGAAAGAATGAATAATACAATAACTTAATGATGCAGACATTTCACTGTGGCTATTTTGTTGAAATGCATTAATAAGCACACAGAGAACTACTTTTAAATAAATGTTTAAAAATTTCTGAGTATCAAAGATTCACTTTTGAACTCATAATATACTTTTAAGATAACTTAAGGTTTAAACCCTCCAGTTTTCTTGATAAGATGCTAAAGAATACAACATACAGGGGACCTGAGGAATGAGAACGTTCTTGAATAATGAATGCTATTATAGCAGATTGCCACCAACCACCCCTTTTAAGAAAAAACATAAAAAAGTCTCTCCATTAAAGTGGATTCTAAGGAATGTGTTAACCCACATGCAACAAAAGAGTTCTGTAGTTAAACATATTTGGAAAATCCTGGATTCAACCAAGTTGGGAAAAGCTGATCTTAGGCAGATTCTTAACCTTAGTTGCATGAAACATCTTGAGAAACTTAAAAAATATGCCCAGGCCTCTTCCCAGATTTAAGAAATTAGAAGCTCTGTGGGGGTAGAAATTGGGAGCCTGACTTTAGAAAAGCTCCACAGAAGACTTTTTATATGTATCAATATTAAGAGGCAACCCATTTAAAGGACAGCTTCCTCAGAGAATAAATCACAAAGCACTTACCCCCTGGATCACTCATATCTTCACTTATAAAAAGAGACATGATCCTGATTACGTATTTTCACAGCCCTTAACAGCTGTCATTTCTCATCTGATACAAACTAATACACAAGATATACACAACTATGGATCGGAAATGTAAGTACCTTAACAAAGCGACAGAGTCTTATGGCATCTTCCCATTTTGAACTGTTCACATATTCATGGAGAATAGCAGGATATGGTGATATGCTCATGTGAAACAGTGAGCCATCAGCTCTTCTTATAGTGACCTGATTTCCCACAAAGCTCACAATATGGGGATTTTTACTAAATTCACTGTAAAAAAAAAAAAAAAAACACAAAGTGCAATTTATTTTCTGAGCAAATTCTTCATTTATGTTAAATTGGGAGAGTTAAAAAGTATTCAACTTCTAAAATGCACCTCCAAAAAAAGTTAATTCCATAGAGAATGTATATATTCCAATAAACACTTGAATCTAATTTTTTATTTATACTTGGAGCAAAATATGCTACTTAATGTGGCAAATCTATTATATATGTGAGAGCTATTCCTAAAAGCATTTAAAATGACTTTTCCCCTCAGTCCTAAGGTAAATCACACAAATGATTAAATCACTTTCCTTGAACCTTTAAAGTATTAAAGTATAAACCATTAAAAAATAAGCTGATTTCAAGAATATTTCCTTACCATAAGAAGAGATCAACTTTAAGAGACTAACTTTTCTTTTTTTTAAATTTACTTTTCTTTATTGATAACTTCTCTTTATTAGTTTAACAACTTTTAAAATGATGCCTGTCCAGTTTTGTTAAGGTTATAAATTTAAAATTAAAAGTAAACTCCAAATAAATTTGCAAGTTAAGTTAAGGTTAGAGTTGAAAAGCCTTTGTATTCCTATTTTGTATCCCTATTTCTTTTTCTTTTTTTAATCCTCACTAGAGGATATTTTCCCATTAATTTTTAGAGAGTTTGGAAGGGACTGGGAGAGACAGGGAGAGAGGAACATCCATGTGAGAGAGATACATCGATCGCTTGCCTCCCACAGGAGCCCTGACCAGGGCTGAAGATCAAGCCTGCAAATGAAGTACATGCCCTTGACCAGAATCAAACCTGGGACCCTTTAGTCCACAGGCCAACACTCTATCCACTGAACCAAACCAGCTAGGACTCCCCTTGCTATTTTTTAGAGAATTTAGAATTATAAATGTATTTGATTTTCTGAAGCATGTAAAATTTAAAAAACTTTTCAGTAATTTTGCATATTTTTCTTTAATATTAAAATATTAATTTACAAATTAAATTGTAGATTGAATTCAATTTTAGAACACATATATTCCTGAAAGGGTTGAAGTCGATGACAATCTGGGAAGAGTAAAGGATGTCACAAGGTTGTGTACCACTGAAAAATCTTGAGAGTGGCTATATTAAAATCACTAAACTGCATTGAAAAACTACCTGCGTTACCATTGAACAACAATAAACTTTAACATTATATTCATACAATCAGAATTATAGTCACCTAAGAAACAAGTAAATAAGTAGTATTATGAAACATTTTCAACTTGGTTCCATCAATTAAGTCTCACTAAGCTAGCTTTAGCTTAACAAAGTATTCAGTTGACTGAGTAAAGTGAAAGATATTTGCAGGATTAAAATTAGAGACAAAGACATGACACTCTATTAGTTTTATTTACATAATAAATAATTCTGTGCAGAAAAATGTTACCTGGCATCCCTTTCATATAATGTTTTGGGCAAAATGTCTTTGTCCACATAAACTGTATTGGGGTAATACCACACTGTAAATCGAGTATCTTGAAGTCCACAAAGGATATTGCATGTATCACTCCACGCCAAAGTATGCACCATTGTTCCTTATTTTAAAAAGAATGTTAATGTATTGTTAGTTCCACTATATAATAAGTATTAAAAATATCCCATCTAATTTTTGGTAAGTCTGACTATTTTCTGATCACATAATGGTAAAAACATGTACAAAAATTCACATAAGAATTGATGGAAATATTTAAATATCCTATCTAGAACCATTATATTTTTAATTTGTAAGTCTTTCTTTAATGCTAATTTTGCTATGGTTGCTAAAAACCTGCTATTAAAATAAAACTAATAGCTAATAAATGTTATGAGATTAAAGCATTCATTGATTCATTCAAGGAAATAAGGTACTTAGTATAATATATGACAGAGTAGATCTAAGAAAATTGGAAAGTAATTAAAATTCTACATGTATTATTATTACAATAAATTTACCAAGTTTGATAATTTGTTCTTCCTTCCCAAATCTTTTCACTGAGGTGATATAAAGGTCTCTATTTTTATCAATAAAAGCAATTTTTCTCTCATTAGTAAGTCCTTTTTGATCCAGAGCAATTTCCAAAATTTCATTCTAAAATTAAAAAAAAAATACTGTATTAGTTTTAGTGCTTAACCATCAGGTCATTTTAATTACTTAAAGAACATTTGTTTACTTAATGATCAATTAAATATCACTCCCTCACTTATGGTGATAAACTTTCCCTGTTAAATAATTTTAAACTGCTAATATGCTAATAATTCAAAAGCTACACTAACGTTTTTTTGTAGGGGTTTTTGGCCATAGAAAGATGCCCCTTAAAACACTAAAATAATGTATATTTTGAAACAGTAAGCTAAAAAACACTTCCATCTGAGTAATCAGGGTGAAAGGATAAGGCAAGTCTCGGTATCAAGAGATTTGATTAAGCTCCTCACATCACAATTTACTCTAAGTAGATTGCCTATATTTTAAAGACTTGTAAGAACTGATTTATGGAACTATCTTATGTTTTTAAAGCCTTATATTGTATAGATTCTTTCACATTCATTTCATGTGAAAAAGGAAATAATCTTCTGAAGTGGATATACTACTAAAGGCCCAGTGCACAAAATATGTGCATGGGTAGGGCCCCTAGCAGCTGCCAGCTGCCAGCAGGGCCTTCCTTCGTTCCGCGCCACCCCTTGGTGATCAGCACATGTCATAGCAAGCGGCAAGCGATCAAACATCTGGTCAGTCAAACTCCCAAGGGGACACTTTGCATATTAGGTGTGTGTGTGTGTGTGTGTGTGTGTGTGTGTGTGTGTGTGTGTGTGTGTGTGTGTATACATTTTATATATATATATAAAATGAGAAGACTGAGATCCATGGCCATTAAGTGATTTTGCTCAGAAAAAGCTGGTAAGAAGCATATCTAGAATTTACAACCCAGACTTCTGACTGCACAATTAGTGATCAGTGTACAATAGCAAAGTATTTCTCACATATTGCATCAATCTATTACATTATTACACTAGCTAGTGAAATGCATTTGCTCATAATTTGAAAATGGTTCTGTATGGATTGATTTCAATTCAAATCAAGGGGTATTTGTTTACTGTTTACTATGTCTGAAGACTTGCTGAGATCTGTGAATTCAGCAAGAATCATGATCGCACCAAGAAACTGTATCTATGTATACTATCATAACATTTTTAAAAACTAGCAATTCAAGAATTTCTCCCAGCCTTTCAAAAACTTCTCCCAGAATACACTAACACTTGTGCAAGAAGGTATTTGCAAGGTAAGTCATCTTGGCAGTATTGTAACAGCAAAAGACTGGAAACAAATGTCCACTACTTAGATATAGGTTAAAGAAATTCTGACACATCCATAAAATGTTATATGTATGGTGGGATGGGAGAAGGTTTGGGAAAGTACTTCATATGATGATATAGAAAGTTTTCCAGAAATAGTGTTGTGTAAGAAAAGGGGCAGAGTTGTATTTTATGGTTTTGTAAAAGAGGAGGGAAGAACATATCAGTTCTGTTTATGTTTGCATTAAAAATCTCTGGAAGGATATGCAGGAGATTAATAAAATGGCTACTTATTTGGTAGAAAAACTATTGATGAGGAACAGGTGTACGAGGCAGACATTTTCACTGTATACTCTTTTATGATTTTTTATTTCTGAATCATACAAATGTGTGCTATTCAGATTTAAAATAAATAATTAAGGAAGTAAACGGTGGCTATTTACATTAGAAACAGCTAATGTCCATTACCGTATGAGAGAGAAGCTTCCCATCACCTAATGGTTTTCCAGTTGATGCCTCAAAGAGGAAGATAACTTGAAAAAAAGTAGAACATTAGTTAATGTATTGCATTAAAATTTTTATTGGTAAACTTCAATGGAATTATATAGTCCTCATGAGAAATTATTTAACTCAGCGGCCCATCGAGTGTCTATCAGCACAGAAGAGCAGCAGCATCAAATGTCTGCTTATTAATGGGGTCATATTTCTTATGAAAACAGTGGAACTGGATACTTCTTCCTAAAACATACATTCCCTAATTAGAATGGTTATTAATGGCATGGCTTCAGTGCTGCATAAGACCAACAATGGCAAGTCCAAGGCTAATTGTAATCTCTGATTTTGATAACTGATTTAGAACCAGTATAACAGCACAGAGAATCATTATTTCACAAAGGAAAATGGTGTCAAGTGCCTACTATAATACCAGGCAATGTATCACGTACTGTTCAGTTCCCTGTGGTCAGCACACCACTATGGTATAATTTGTCGGGGGTTTGTCCTGGGTCCCTGACAGAGAACTTGAATTCTTGCCATCTCCTGAGGGATAGAAGTGTCCTTGTTTGCTAACAGGGATTCTCTTTGTCCCCTTCTCTGTTTCACCAAAGGTTTCAAACATGACAATGATATTAATGGATATTCTTTTCTTTTAAAAAGATTGTTGGGGCAAGGGTGGGAAGATTGTTGGAATGTTTCCAAGATTCTCTTTAAATAATTCCAGAATTACTTCAGTCCAAGATTGATCCCAACTGGGGTCATTTTATGTAACTGAACATGCACATAGAATTATAGAAATGGAAAAAAAGAAATGGTACGAAGTCAGAAAAAATAATTGGGTAATTTATAAAGATAATAAAAATGCTAGAATATGTATAATGTGATATCTAAATCGTAAAGGAGCACACTTTTAGTATATTGATTTTAGATTTTAGTAAACCTGAAGATATTAAGGTCTGAGGTCACTGGTTATATTCACAGAGAAATCATATCATAACAGTAAGTTATATTCTAAGACTGCCAATTATGCTGAGATGAAAAAAAATATATATATAACAGAATTTTGAATTAAATATAGAAATATAATTAGAAAATTTTAGCTTCCATTTTAAAATATGATTTGGGCTTGGTAAACCCCATTATTTTCATAACTATAGAAACTTCTAACTTTTAAAAAAGCCTTCTACCTTATGCTGACTGCACATATTAGAGAGAGATGGAGGTAAAGGATGAACTCGTCTACTTTTCCACATCTCTAAGTGGCCCTGACCTACGGGCGGTTGGACCTGTGTTTTGGTGATAACATGAAACAGAAACTGGGAGCTGAAAGAGTTGCTTCTAAACATAAGTACTGTAACTGCTCTCATGCTCCTCATACTCAGATTATTTGTTTCAAATAATCACCTACACCAATATTCTACTGTAACCGTGCAAGACAGAAGTCAAAAGCAGTACCTCTCTGTTACTTAACCAGTCACCCAAAAGGGTATATTTTAATCTATTGTCATGTATTCATGGAGCACCTACCATAATGTAGAGTACTGTGGTTGGTTTAAGAATCATGCCTGAAAAAGAGCTCCCAAATTAGAAAAGAACCACTGATTTTATTTGTGGATGGCCCCACTGAAAGGAAATTTTTTAAATTCCAGGGTAAAGATTTAGGTATTTCAATTGTGGTTTCCATTGTTAGTATATACCCATATTTAGCCATTAATGAGTACTAGTTTCTTTAAAAGGAAACATAAGGAAAATAGTTTCCTTCTAATTTTATATCAGTTCTACAATAATTTTAGTCTTTTTGAGTTTCTATTTACAGCAAAATGAAATTACATGATTATCTTAATAATCAAAATTTATGTAAATAAAACAGTTTATTGGCATATAAATCTGTTTCTGAAAATACTCACAATTCTTTCTAACTGTAAAATTCTATGAGCGATCAAAGGACTAAAGAATAATGAAATGTTACACATATAAGTTAACTATAGAAAAATTCAGAATAAGGTATATTCTGTTGGAAACATTTATATATTAAAGCTCCTTCCTACAACATGTGGTGTTCAATAAGAAAAGTATAAACAACTCACAGTGATGACTGAAATTTATGTTTACTGAGACAAAAATCTGACTTCCTAATTATAATTATTAATAGTTACACAGCCATCTTAAATCTGTTATCTAGAAATAATTTCATTTCCTTCTCTTTTCTTCCTTTTTACCTAGAAAGTCCTTAAAAACAAAAAATTAACAAATGTTTTACTGCACTATGCAATTACAAAACACCTGACATATGTATTGATTTATTCCTTACCACTAAGCTTTGTTATTGTAACAATATGTATTTGTTAGAGTATGACAACTTTATATACAGTTCAGTTCTTTCATTAATATATGACTAGGACAAATTAGAAAGTTCATATTTCTTTCATAGAAATTTACATATCAATAGATGAGAAAATGGGAGGTAATGTATGAAACTTTTAGTGTTAACAAATTTTACAGAAATTTGACATAGATTATAAAAATGCACTCACTTTTTTCATCAGCTTTGTCTTTTATTGCTATGGTATCGTTACTCAGAGATACAGTCTGTGCATTCAGGATATCTGTTCTCATTCCAGGAAATTTTGGAGAAGAAATGAAGCGCCCTTCATAAGAATATAAATAGATACCACCACCATCTACAAGAAGAAAATGTCTAAAAAATAAAGAATTAAAAAACATTCTCAAATAGGAGTATATTATATTTTTATAAGTAATAAAAGCACAATATGCTAATTAAACTGGACAGTCAAACAACCTTCTGGATGAAGCTGCAGGGGGCTGAGGCAAAGGCAGTTAGGAGAAATCAGGCAATCAAGTGAGCAGTTAAGGGCAATCAGGCAGACAGGCGAGTGGTTAGGGGCAATCAGGCAGGCAGGTGAGCAGTTAGGAGTGATCAGTCAGGCAGGCAAAGTGGTTAGGGATGATCAGGCAGGCAGATGAGTGGTTAGGGGCAATGAGGCAGGCAGGCAGAGGAATTACAGGCAAGGAAGCAGGCAGGCAGAGTGGTTAGAGGCAATCAGGCAGGCAGGCAGGTGAGCAGTTAAGAGCCAGCAGTCCCAGATTGCAAGAGGGATGTCCTAGATTGTGAGAGGGTGCAGGCTGGGCTGAGGAACACCCTCCCCCCCGCCATGCACAAATTTCATGCACCAGGCCTCTGGTATTTTTATATTAGACAATAGTTTATCCTTTGAAAAACCTAAACCTTACAATTAAAATAAGTACATAGATATATACAAAATGAAATATATGCAAACATCTTGAAAAGTCAACATTGGTTGTTTTGTTTCTAGATTCTTATTTTTTAATGGAGGTGGGAAAAGTAAAATGAAAATGCCCTTAGCACTACCCTATATACTAAAAGTTTGACTCCTTTACATTATATTACTTGCAATTCCTTTCCTTTCCTAAAGAAGCATCTCTATACAAAGGCAATAAGAAAATCTCACAATATACATTCAGTAATTTCAATGCCTGATGCTAGTTGTATCACGAAACAGCATTAACACAAACAGATTTCACAATTAACGATTATGTTAAAGACAAAGATTAAATACTGGTTAAAGTCCAAAGTAGTGGAAATGACTCAAAAATCAACATAAATCACATATCTGGCCTGCAGGCTAAATCCCCAGTAGGGGTGCATGCAGCAGGCAGTCAATCAATGATGTTCCTTTCTCATCCATGTTTCTATCTATCCCTCTCCCTCTTTCTTTAAAAAAGAACACATTTTTAAATAGTAGGGACTAGGGTTCCTTTGCTGTGTTGATCATTATATTCAAGGTATAAGGGTTCTGTGTGGCTAATTTTTTATTAAGTCAAAATGTAAATAGCTAATGGCGGCTATTTTGTTTCTTTGAAAATTTATAAATATTGCAAAAAAAAAAAAGACACAATACAACCCAATTCAAACAATACAGAGAAATCAAAAGATCTCTTGAAATCATATCTCCAGAAAAATAACTTATAGCAAATAAAGTATGGATATACCATAACTTTACTTAATTAACTTGTTCCTAATGGATTTTTTTTACTGTTTTAAAGAATGTCTAGAGTATATACACATCTCTGTACATCTACCTTACTAATTTCCTTAGTACAACTTCTAGAAATGCAATTATTGGATCAAAGGTCTTACACTGTTAAAATTTTAATATTGTTAAATGGCCCTTTGAAAGGTTGCATTGATTTACACTCCTACTACTGCTATATTGGAGTGTCTATTTCTTCAATACTGAACCCAGTATTACTTTTTAAAATCTTATGTTCAAGGTTTTAATATCCTTGATTCAGAACTATTTCTTGACTCGGGAATTGCTAATTATTCTTTCTTGCTATGGAAACAAATAGGAAATAAACACAAAACAATAAAAAGTTAGTATATAATAAAGCCCAAATATATATACTTTAACTAAATTAAAACTTGATTATTAGTGTTTACTTTATTTAATTAAAGGTTTGACTTTTACACATTGGTGCATATTTGCTAATGTTAACAAAGTGACCTATCATATTAGTATATATTCTTAGTCTCAGAATTAAAAGCATTTTCTTGCCCTGGCCAGGTGGCTCAGTTGGTTGGAGCATCATCCCATATACTAAAAGGTTGTGGACTGAATCCCCAGTTGGTTGGGGCATTTACCAGAGGCAACTGATCAATGTTTGTCACACCAATGTTATTCTCTCTCTTTCTCCTTTCCTCTCTCTCTAAAAACCAATTAAAAACCCCCACATATCCTTGGGTAAAGATTTAAATAAATAAATAAACAAATAAATAAAAGTATTTTCTTCTTTTAATCTCCTTGTGAGTAAACAGTTTCAAGGGGCAAACATTTCTAAATGTACAAATTAGACCAGCAATAGGCAGTAAGTAAAATATTATTTAATTACCTAATAACTGATTCCATTGATACATGCCTTTACTAAGAGCATATTTAAAAATTACATATTTATAAATAATGTATAAATAAATTTATTTGGAATTGTTTGAGTAAAACAATGTTAGAAATGTTTTTTGGACAGCTAACACCTTACCTTTTAAGTTAGCAAAGAAGTCTTTTATTTTTAAAATTTATGATATAACTAAATAGTGTATTCAATTTCATTAAACAGATGATACAAACTTGACACAATTATTCCTTTGATCAATCAAAGTTATCAATATGATGATCATACTCTTCAGTAACTAGTTAACTGATAGCTTTAACTCATGAGAATCTGCTGGTTCATCAAAATAATGATGCCGCTCAGCTCCACAGTTCTGTGCTTTTAAGTTTTCTCTATGCTCCCTTACCAGCCAGTCCCTTTTCTTTCTGTCCCTGTGCCAGCCTCTAACAGACAACCAGCACCATTCCTCTTCCGGTTTGCTATTTATAAAATGCTGTGGACTAGAAAACCTGATAATAAACACTATTAAGAGCTGCTTAGGTATTGAGTAAAGAGTAAGGAATAAAAGATACGGTTTTGTGCAAATATTTTCATAACTAGCTATTTTAGGTAATTGTCTATTTCATTTTCAAACTTTATTCCAGGTTTTATTGGGTTGTAGTTTTCTAAGTTTGACCTGTGATTCAGCAGGGTATCACTGTACTTGAAAGACTAATAGTTTTCATGGAGAAGTGTTGATTCCTGAGTAATAGCTATTCTATCGTTATTCCAGTTACTTGGTCTGGAGTTTCTTTGTCCTATATACACTGCAAGTGTTGGCAAAGGATACCACTTTTTAAACTTCAGGTCACAGCCAAGTAGTAGTTTATAAAATTAATGAGTTTCAACCAATATTTAAAAACAAAAACAGAGCTCTAGCCTGTTTGGCTCAGTGGATAAAGCGTCTGACTTCGGACTGAAGGGTCCTGGGTTCTATTTCAGTCAAGAGTACAAGCCTGCATTGTAGGCTTGATCCCAGTAGAGGGTGTGCAGGAGGCAGCTAATCAATGATGGATCTCTCATCATTGATGTTTCTATCTCTCTCTCTCTCTCTTCCTTCCTCTCTAAAATTAATAAAAATATATTTTAAAAAAACAGAATTTAGAAAATAGAGGGATCTTGAGGTCAAAATTATTTCATGGTAATTTGCCAGTTTCACTCTCATTTTCTCATGTCATTACTCTGATATTTACTTCTGAGTTTATTCTCATCATTTTAAATTAACTTTAAAATCTCAATTTTAATATCTAATACTATAGTAAATGGTAATATCTATAATCCTCCATATCATTTTATGAATGTAAGCAAGTTTGGAGACCAAAAAGTTTCAGAACCATTGATCTAAGAGCTTATTCCCTTGCTTTTAAAAAAAAAAATAGTAGAAACCGATTGATACCTAATGACTAATGCACCATTCTGTAAATGGCATGCTTTAAAGAGTGCTTTGCTGTGATTTGAAAAATTTTAACCCAAAAATTCAGTAGTCAAAGATGATAAACAAATTACCGTTCTGCTTGCAGAATTAAACTAACAGTTCCTTCTTTGAGATCAAATATAAGTGGTGTATTCCAGTTCTTCGTACTGAAAGACAAATAAAATAGAAATTCATTAACATTTAAAATACGGAATACTTTTTAATAAGGAGATAGGTATTCATTTTAAGTGTTTTTAGTTTCACTGTAACTTGTATGTATTTCTATTACAGCGGTTGGCACACTGTTCTAAAATTATTCACTTAATTTCAGTATCCCTCAGCAGAACCCAGAGACTCTGTCCCTAAAGCTAGCACACAGGAAGCATTTAATGAAAGTTTATTGTAGGAATCACAATAAATAAATTGAGGAATCCTAAGTGTAAGTCCAAGTAAAGTCCATTTATTGGCTCTGGATTTGGGCAACTCGTCTAATGTTTCTCATCTGAAAAACAGTAGCAGCATGGCATAGTGTAAGGGGGATGGGTTTTTGCCTAAACGGATCAGGATCAGAAATCTGGTTCCACAACCTGTCAGCCATATGATTTTAATAAGCTTAATCCCCTAAGCATCAGTTTCCTTATTTGTAAAATGAAGATAATGACAACTTACCCAAGTATATTTAACTAACTGCCTATTCCAGTGGTCGGCAAACTCATTAGTCAGCAGAGCCAAATATCAACCAGTACAACGATAGAAATTTCTTTTGAGAGCCAAATTTTTTAAGCTTAAACTTCTAACGACACTTCTTCAAAACAGACTCGCCCAGGCCATGGTATTTTGTGGAAGAGCCACACTCAAGGGCCGCAGTTTGCCGACCACTGGTCTATTATATAGCAGATACTGAACAAACACTTATAATACATAACAAGAACAAGATAAACATGATTTATTTCTCATACAGGTTGCCTAAACAGATGTAAACTGTAAAATATTATATAAATACTTATTAAGTAAATGAATAAATGAACAAGTAACTTATTTGTTTTTATAGTGTAACTAGAGGCCCAGTGCACAAAGGAGGGGGTGTACCTCAGCCCAACCTGTACCCTCTCCAATCTGGGACCCCTCGAGGGATATCCAACTGCCTGATCCTATCTGGATCGGGCCTAAACAGGCAGTTGGACATCCCTCTCACAATCCAGGACTGCTGGCTCCCAACTGCTAGCCTTCTTCCCTTCTTGATTGCCCCTAACCACTTCGCCTACCAGCTTGATCACCTCCTAACCACTCCCCTGGCACAGCCTCTTTGCTCCCAACTTCCCTTCTCTGCTGGCCTGGTCACCCCTAACTGCCCTCCCCTATAGGCCGAATTACCCCTAACTGCCCTCCTCTGCAGGCCTGGTCACCCCTACTGCTCTCCCCTGCAGGCCTGGGTCCCCCCCCAACTGCCCTTCCCTGCAGTCCCAGTAGCCTCCAACTTCCCTCCTCTGCCAGCCTGGTCACCCCTAACTGCTCTCCCCTGCAAGCTTGATTTCCCCCAAATGCCCTTGCAGGCCTGGTTTCTCCCAAATGCCCTCCCCTGATGGTCTGATCACCCATAATCACTCCAACCCACAAGATGACTGCCCCCATGTAGACACAAGATGGCCCTCCCCTGCTGGCCTGATCCCTCCCAACTACCCTCCCCTACTGGCCATCTTGTCCACATAGGAGCAGCCATCTTTGACCACATGGGGGCAGCCAATTGTGTGCTGGAGTGATGACAATTTGCATATTATTCTTTTATTAGATAGATTAGAGGCCTGCTACACAGGTGGGGGCCAGCTGGTTTGACCTGAAGGGTGTCCTGGATCAGAGTGGGGGTTCCCTTGGGGCATGGGGCAGCCTGGGCAAGGGGCCTGTGATGGTTTGCAGGCTGGCCATGCCCCCCAGCACCCCAAGCGAAGCCCTGGTATCTGGGAATTATTCATCTTCTATAATTGAAACTTTGTAGCCTTGAGTGGAGGCCTGGGCCAGCCAGGGTGTGCAGGAAGTTTGTCTTCCTCCATTGACAGGAAAATCCAAGCCTCCTGCTCGCTCCATGGCCACAGCCATTTTTGTTGGGATTTATTTATCTTCTATGATTGAAATTTTGTACCCTTGAGCAGATGCCTGGGCTGGCCAGGGTGCGCAGGACACTTGGCTTCCTCCATTTTCAGGGAAACTCAAGCCTCTTGTTTGTTCCATGGCCCCAACCATCTTGGTTGGGTTAATGTGCATACTTGCTCTTGATTGGCTGGTGGGTGTGGGCATAGCAAAGGTACAGTCAATTTGCATATTATTCTTTTATTAGGATATGATTCAATGATAGGGATGAGCGGACAGAACATTTACAGCTTGTAAAACCTATCTCCAAACAGGTTTAAAATGTCTCTTACTGCTCTCTCCTTTGCTTCTCTCATTTCATTACTTCAAAATTGGCTATTATACCAACTTTTAGATTCTCACTTGTAGCAAATTTATACATAGTAAGAAATATTAATATACAGTTGTAACAATGGTTAATTAAATTAGTAAATGTATTAGTTTGCATTATGTATTATTGGGCATGAGGATACCAAGACAACACTATTTTTCATATTTTTCAATCCATTTATTTACTCAAAAATACTTTCTTATTTTTTAAGTACCTACTACATATTGGATACTATGCTAGTAGGTAACTGGGCATGTACATAGTGAATAAGACATATAATCTCTATCTTCAATTTTATATTCAATGGTTAGGCTGCAACCATATAATGTTATAATGTACCTCTTCACAATTCTGCTTTCAGACACTACATTGATAGCTTGAAATTGGTTATAGTAGAAGTATTTACTTCACAGAAATCAGCAGACAATGCAAATCAAGGCAAAAAGTTAGTTTTTCAACATTTATTAGCACATATTGAGTTATTGTTTTGAATATCAAGTATGTTTAAGATGCAAGTCTTGGATGTGTGGAATCATTCCCTGCTTTCTAATACAAAGTATACCAAATAATATTTGCTTTCATTATTCCTGGACAGCTCTGGATCATCATATGAACATGATTACCACGGGCTATGATGTTCAGCCTAAATAGCTCCTTGTGTCCGCACTGAATGAATATATTTCAGTCTGTTGTCAGGCTGCTAGCTGTCCCCTATTCCAATGATTAGCAGGTTCCTTTTTTCATCATTTGTCAGCTGCTCCTAGTCTTTTCTGTGCTTTGAAATCAAGTCACACTAAATTTCTTAGAACTGTGAGAAAAGTAAGAGCAAACCCGATTTCAGAGAAGTATTTTAAAAGTGAGTATTAACCTTTGATTCATAAACTTTATTAGATCTATTTTCACTGCTCTCGGCTCACTTTTTCTCACTCTTGATTGGGATTAAGTTCAGGATAGGAACTTGATGTGAAAGATTAAAAATAAATTCATCACAGACAAAAATGGATTTTTAAGAAATGTAAGATGCTTACGAGAACACATAACATTGAAGAGACGTTGAAACAACTAAGTGGGCATAGTTCAAAGATGCTTTAATGACTCTGTCACGGAATTCCAGTAAATCCACTGCATCATTAAGAACGTTACGCACCTAAGCAAGAAAAAATGAAATACCAACAAACAACATTAAAATACATCAAACTTTTATTAGGTAAGTCAGCAAGATTTTGAAAAACAAAAACTTCAATGCTCTCATGGTTGTCCAATCACATAAAAAAGAAGATTTCAATAGTAACTGGGATAAGATGACATATTTGGGTATAAAATCAACCAACAAAATTATAGACATAAAAAACTTCTTAAGAAATAAAAAACTTCTTAGAAATAAACAAAAAGATATATAGAGGTTCCTAACATGCAAGTCAATCTGAATGATGTAGCAAAAGAAGCAATAGGTGAAAATGCTATAACATAGTCAAAGAAAGTATACAGGCAAATTTAGGTTTACAGTTGTTCATATGAAAAATAATACAATAATTAATAAATCATACCTAATAATAGACAAACATGTAAATTGACCAAACCTCTGCTACACCCACAGCCAATCAGAGTGAGTATGTAAATTAACCCAACAAAGATGACGGTTAATTTGCATATGTAGGCGCCCAGCAGCCTGGGTCCCAGAAACTTTCTCAGCACCCAGGTCACTCTGAGGTAGGCCCCTGTGGGTCCTGAGCAACCTGGGAAGGGCCTGAGCCAGGGGGCTCTGGGGCTGGGGCAGAGCTGGGCAATAGGCGATTGGAGGGAGCTGGGGGTCCCCTTTCCGGGCCAAAGGCTTGGGGCCTGGGCAGGGGTGGAGTCAGGTGATCGGAGGGAGCTGGGGGGCCCCTGCCTAGACCTCAAGGCTACAGGCCTGGCAGGGATGTACCTGGTGATTGGAGGGAGCTGGGTGTCCCCTGCCCAGGCTGGGAGGCTTTAGGCTTTGGCAAGGGCAGAGCCAGAGATCAGAGGCAATTGGTGTAAACTACAGAGGAAATACCTTTTCTGACTGCTCATTGGCTAAGCTCCCTGTTTGCCACTGGTAATATTCTTAGTAACTTGAGTATAAGAATCCAAAAAGGTGATCTAGGGTTTTTCCACCACACTCCTGGAGAAAAAAAGGAAGGTCCACTATTGGAGGGCTAAGAAATGTCATATCCTGCCCTAGCCAGTTTGGCTCAGTGGATAATGCCTAGGCTTGCTGACCGCAGCATCCGGTTTGATTCTGATCAAGGGCATATACCTAAGTTGCTGGCTCCTCGCTGGCTGGGGCCCCAGGTCAGGGCTCATGCAGGAGGCAACCAATCAAAGTGTCCCTCTCACTGTGATATTTCTCTCTGTCTTTCCCTTTCTCTTCCACATTCTTTAAAAATCAATGGAAACATATCCTCAGGTGAGGATAAAAAAAAAAAGAAAGAAATGTCATATCCTATGAAAGACACATCTGGAAAATACCTAAAGAAAGGTGTCATGCCGAGACCGGTTTGGCTCAGTGGATAGAGCATCGGCTTGCGGACTGAAAGGTCCCAGGTTTGATTGAAGTTGGGGGCATGTACCTTGCTTTCAGGCACATCTCCATTGTGGGGGGCGTGCAGGAGGCAGCTGATCGATGTCTCTCTCTCATCGATGTTTCTGACTTTCTATCTCTCTCCCTTTCTCTCTGTAAAAAAATCAATAAGATATATTAAAAAAAAAAGTGTCATTTTTTTCATGATGAAGGGACTGGAGTCTGTGTTGATGAAAACACCTTGGTGGCTGCGGTGACTGGCAGTGGCTACAGCAGCAGGGTGATGGACTGGTGTCTTCCTCTGATCAGCCCACATACTAGGAACCCTCAGGAGAAGTCCTACTGAGCCTTCCCTCTTCAATGAATGAAATAACTACAAAAAGGGGAGCAGTCTTGGGGTGGGGAGGAGAGCAGATTTAAAGAAAGTAAAACCTAAATTTAAACACATTCTAGCAAGAAATAATCAACTGTTTGAAAATCATGCTTGAACTTTTTGTTATATTCTCAGCTATACAAAATTGTTTATTTAAACATTTTTTACACTGCTGTTAATTTGAAATCCGTTAATCATATTGTGGAATTTGGTGGTGTTTTTTTTTTTTTTTTTTAAGATGCTTCTAATGGGATTTTTTAATCACGAATGGAATTTGGTCTGTATTTTCTGATAGAACCTAAACTTTTTGTGGTTCTTAGTGTTCTGGGTAAAACTTAGTGTCCAAGTAATCAACTTTGAGGTTTTCCCTTCTATTCTGCTTCATATTACAAGCCCTTTAGGAAATGGGAACCTGGTGAATATACAATGAATTGTAAAATACTGTAATGTGCAACTTTTTCAACTGTGAAACTATGACTATTGTTTTTTTTTTAAGAAAACAACTGCTGCTAAAGTAAAAAAGGGGGGGGGCAGTCTGATGGCAAGTTTTCAAAGAAGGTGGAGTTCGTTAGGGAGAAAGAAATTATCGTGGTCTGGAATCAGCAGTGAGGGGTAAAGAGGACACCTACCCCAACCTCTGGTCTTAGTAATACTCGGTATAAAGAAGAAAAACACTTTTACTTGAGAAGGTTGTAGGAGAAAAACTGGCCTTTGGGGATCGGCTGGTTTTTACAAAGAACAGAAATATGAAAAGTGTTTTCAGTGAAAAGGCTGATCTTTGTCTGAAGGCCACAGATGAGTGCTGCACAATTCTAGGTCTCAATGAATGGGCCTCTAGCACTGAGCAAGTCATGACTAGGTGGTGACCCTGTGAGTCTGTTCAAATCTTAGGCTTTTAAAGGACTTTTTTCATAAAGGGGAGCAGAGAGCTGTCCCGCAGACCCCACCCTTCCCCCTCTGATTTCACGCCGAGACCTGGCTCCGGCCACTGGACTCACTGCAGTACTTGTGGTTCCATCAGCCAGCAGGAGCCACTCTCCCCACTGCTGCTGGGCTGAGTCAAGCGGTCAAAGACTCCACTTTACACTCCACATTTTGTTCCATTTCTGGTCCACAGAGATGTTTATCTTGTTTTTGAGTCAAGATAAGTCTTTTTTAAAAATATTTTTTTCATATATTATTGATGTCTTTGGAGCCAAAGGTATATCTATTCCTTCCAAGTGACAACTTATGACACCAGCTTCATTAGAAGTCTGAGCTCCCAGTGACATTTTAAAAGGCCCAAAATGCCATCCTTGCTGGAAACATTTTAAAGCTAATGGAGTGAAATAAAAGTTTTTAAAGGACATTATATGGTAGTTTCTTTATAGCAATATGATATCCAGTGAAACTAACTGGCTCTTAATACAGGTTTAGGAACATTCAATATTTAAAAACCTGATTGTGTAGGTCTCTGCTGTGACTCAAATTATATACAGATTTCTTAAAATTCATATTTGCCTAAAGCTTTACATGGAGGAATTCTCTTTTATATGAATCTGGAACACCATAACCAAACAGGAATAAAATGTCCCAAAACTAAAAATACAGTGATAATTGCTGTTAAATTTTCAAATCTACAGCAAATCCCACATCAAAAATATCCTGAGAGAATTTTAAATGGCATCCCTTATTCTGTTCAATTCTGGAAAGATTCAGGATTAACATCTTGATACTTATATTACCTAATACTTGTATCTGACCACAATATTTATGTCCTCAGATCGACACAAGTCCAAAAACTCTGTTTCCTCACTTATAAAATACCCATTTAATCCTATAATTAGCTATAATTATAGAAATAGCTACTATTTATTTTTATTTTTCATACATTATCACATTTAATACTCAAAAGCACTATAGTATTAACTCTTATCTTTACAGAAGATAAAACTAAGAATCAAATAATGTTGAACTTCTGCAACTATTAAAATCAAAGCAGTGCCCTATGCTAAATTAAAAGCGGCAGGAAAGAGTCAAACTGGAGACCTGAGAAATGCCTTCTCTCTCTTTCTGTACCCCTGCCTGCCAGGCACTTCCTCCTAACAAAGCCATCAATTATCCCTTTTGGAAACGTCTCCACTGGGATCCCACCTGGGGACAAGGAGCAGATTAAGAAACCTTCTCTCTCAAGGTTACTGCGTCACACAAAAGCAGAGAAACAGGAATTCAGGAAGGGCAATGTAGCCTGCTGCCAGGTGAAAGTCTAAATTCAAGAATTAATGACTCAACATGACCTCTGGTTTCTGAGTCAATGAAACACAAACCAACCAACAGAAGACTAAGTTTCTAATGAAATCGTAAAATTCTAGTCCTAGTCGGTTTGGCTCAGTGGATAGAGCATTGGCCTCCTACAGACTACAGGGTCCCAGGTTCATTTCTGACTAAGGGCACAGGACCAGGTTGACCCCCTCCCCCAGTAGGGATCGTGCAGGAGGCAGCTAATCAGGGATGTTTCTATCTCTCTCTCTCCCTTCCTCTCTGAAATCAATAAAAAATCATATATAAAAAAAGAAATTGTAAAATTCTAAACCAGGCAAACAAAAAGTTGTGATTAATAAGTTCTTACGACAATCCATGACCCCACTTCACAACAAAATTAAGTGGGGTATTTCTACCTCTGAGTATTTATGCAAAAAAAAAACCCCAAAAAACAAAATTACTAATTTGAAAAGATATATGCATCCTTATGGTAGCATTAGTTACAATTGCCAAGATATAGACACAACCTAGTGTTCATTGGTAGATAAATGGATAAAAATGATGTTTTCTATATACACCGAGTGGCCAGATTATCATGATCTTTGAACACATAATAATCTGGTTACTCAGTGTGTGTGTGTGTGTGTGTGTGTGTGTGTGTGTGTGTGTGTATTAGAGATCTGGTGCATGAATTCGTGCATGGGTGGGGTCTGGCCAGCCTGGCCAAGGGGAGGGAACATGGGTGGTTGGCCAGCCTGCCTGCTGGTCCAACTCCTGGTTGAGGGGACAATTTGCATATTTGCCTTTTATTAAATACGATATACACTGAGTGGCCAGATTATTACGCATTCAGAGATCATAATAACCTGGCCACTCAGTGTATATATGTGTGTGTGTGTATGTGTGTGTGTGTGTGTGTACACACACACACATACACACACACTATGTCTCTCACACACTCAGCAAGAAAAAAAAATAGAATATTGCCCTTTGCAACAATATGGAGAGAACTAGAGAATAATATTAAGTGAAATAAGTCAAACAAAGACAAATGCTGTATGATTTAGTTATATGTGAAATCTAAAACAAAAGAAATGAGTAAACAAAATGAAACAAACAGGTTCACAGATATAGAAAACAAGCTGATGGGGAGAGGGTAAGTAGAGGAAGAAAAAATTTTCACTATAATGGAATTCTATTAGGGTTCTTTAATATCATTGGCAGGTTGTTAGAATTATAAATAAGTAAATCAAACAACCAATCAACCAATCCCCAATTTCTTCCATTAGAGGCTGAAAATTATTAATTAAGTAGGCTACTAAAATGAACAGTTCCCAGAAAGAGAATCCTTCCAAGTGGGAGACTGTCCCAGAATGATAAACTAGAATTGCCAAATTAAACAAGCAACTAACTCTATTGCTAAGAAAAAGGGGTCTTGAGTTCTCAGGATATTACTGGCTGGCTGCGTTTTAGCTATGGACCTGGAAATCAATGCTGTTTTCTCCCCCGTTACCATCTGTTTGTACTGAAGCTTTCCTGTTTTCCCTTGTCACTGTAAACTGGGAATATGGAGAGGGGGAGAAGAGTAATTAGAATTCACTTTTATAGTTTTCTAGACTAGAGATTTGAAGCTGAATGAAATAACTGGAAGAATCTGCATTATCTTTCTTTAGGGAGGAAGGGTTTGTTTTCCATCGCATATGGAATAGCAGCATTAGTTGAATAATGAGGTTCTGAGTTACACATATATGAATAAAGGTATGTATGTGTGGTTAGGTAACTTTTAAGGTGGCTCTTAATGATACTCACATCCTTCTGTAAGTCTCTTCAGTGTGTGGACTGAACCTAGAAATAGCTTACTTCTAAAGACAGACTATGGCAAAAGTGATGAGTCATTTCTGGAGGGAGAAAATAGATATGGACATGAATGGGGAAGGTTTGATCATGGGTTGATCATGTTGGGCTGGGTGATAAGTACATAGAGATTCATGATACTACTATTTACTTTTGTATGTTTTAAATTCTCCATAACATGAAGTTTAAAAATTAAAAATAAGTAAACAAGACAAAGAAAAATTAGTGTATAGCAAATCATTTTTACCTTGATGACCATATTATCCAAATTTTAAAATCTGGGTAATTAGCTGGCACCGGTTTGGCTCAGTGGATAGAGCATCGGCCTGGGGACTAAAAGGTCTCAGGTTCGATTCCAGTCAAGGGCATGTACATTGGTTGCGGGCACATCCCCAGTGGAGGGCGTGCAGGAGGCAGCTGATCAATGTCCCTCTCTCATCGATGTTTCTGGCTTTCTATCCCTTTCCCTTCCTCTCTGTGATAAATAAATAAAATATATTTTTTTAAAAATCTGGGTAATTAGCTTAAAGAATATTTAAATAGATCTGTCCAAGAAATCATAAGATAGAATTGGAGACAGGGCCATACTATGGCAGAGAAGACTCAAAAGAGTGTGAAGATTGCTCCTGGAGCAGTTGTGTGTATAGAAAGTAAGATCAGGGGTGATGTAACTATAGAAAATTTGCACAGAGGAAACCAAGATGGCGGCATAGGTAAACACCTAAACTGCTCAACTTGCACAACAATTTCAAAAATACAACTAAAAGAACAGACATCATCCAGAACCACAGGAAAGCTGGCTGAGTGGAAATTCTACAACTAGAAGGAAAGAGAGGGGCTCATGGACACTCAGAGGAGCTGCAAAAAGCTGAGGTACAGAGATGCACACATGGGGAGAGGAGGGGGCAGAGTGCCTGGCTGGCTTCCTCTAACGGGAGGGAGATGGAAACTCCCGACTACACTGGACCCTTCTGACTGCACCGAACCCCAGTTCGGGTGAGACCCATACGGGGGAGTCTGGACTTTCAGGAAAATGGAGGAGTGCACAGAAACTCAGGGGAGCCATGAAAGGCAGAGGTCTGGAGGTACGTGTGTGAATGCACACAGAGGGCTGACTGCTGATTTTGCTGCTGGCTTTCTCTCGTGGGAGGAAGACAGAAGCTCCCAACTGCATTGAAATCCAGGTCGGACTGCATTGAACCCCAGTTTTGAGTGAAACCCTGGAACCCAGACTCATACAAAAAGTCCCCAGAGTGCATGGAAACTCAGGGGAGCTGGAAAGGCAGAGATCTGAAGGCGCGCAGGCCTGTGCACAGAGAGGGCTGAAGCAATTACCAAAGGACACTGAGACCAGAGGCTGACAGGAAGGCAAGGCTGTCTGTCCCGCCCTGAGACTCTGCCCCATCCAAGCCGAGCACAGAGACTTTTGCAGTCTTGCAAGTCTTAAGGCGGAGTCCAGCACAGAAGTTCTCCGAGCACTGACACAGCTGATCCTCCCAACCAATTGGCTTGAAGGTCAGTTCCCCCCAGTGATACCAACAACAATCAAGACTTAACTATAACAAGGCTGTACACACAGTCCACAAAGGAGTGCACCAAGAGAGTCTACCTCAGGTAACTGGGGAGGCAGAGCTAGCACACAATGCTACTCTACCAACTCAGGGAAGCAGTGATAATGTGGAGACAAAGGAACAGATCACAAATGAAAGAAATGGAGGAAATCAAACAATTGGACATAGAGTTCAAAACTATGGTTATAAGGTTTTTGAAGAATATCCTAGAAAAGATGGATAAATTTAGCAAGACCCAAGAGGAGATGAAAAAGGACCAACTATAAATTAAAGATATGATGACTGAAATAAAAAATATTATACAGAGACTAACAGCAGCTAGAGGAACGCAAGAATCAAGTCAAAGATCTGAAATACAAAGAAGCAGAAAACACTTAGAGAAGCAAAAACACTAGAGAAACAAAAGGAAAAAAGAATCCAAAAATGTGAAGAAAGTGTAAGGAGCCTCTGGGACAACTTCAAGCGTACAGGCATTAGAATTGTGGGGGTGCCAGAAGAAGAGAGAGAGCAAGATACTGAAAACCTATTTGAAGTAATAATGACTGAAAACTTGCCCCACCTGGTGAAAGAAATAGCCTTACAAGTCCAGAAAGTGCACAGAACCCCACACAAAAGGGGACCACACCAAGACACATCATAATTAAAATGCCAAGGGCAAAAGACAAAGAGAGAATATTAAAAGCAGCAAGAGAAAAACAGTTCATTACCTAAAAAGGAGTACCCATACGATTGTCAGCTGATTTCTCAACAGAAACTATGCAGGCCAGACAGGAGTGGCAAGAAATATTCAAAGTGATGAATAGCAAGAACCTACAACCAAGATTACTTTACCCAGCAAACCTTTCATTCAGAATTGAAGGGCAGATAAAGAGCTTCACAGATAAGAAAAAGCTAAAGAAGTTCATCAACACCAAACCAGTATTATAGGAAATGCTAAAAGGTACTGTTAAAGAAGAGGAAGAAGAAAAGGTAAAGATAAAAATTATGAACAACAAATACATATCTATCAACAAGTGAATATAAAAATCAAGTGAATTAAAAATCTGATGAACAGAGTAAACTGGTGAATATAATAGAATCAGGGGCATAGAAAGGGAATGGACTGACAATTCTCAGGGGAAAGGGGTGAAGAGTGTGCAGGGAGAGACTGGACAAAAATTATACACCCATGGGTGAGGACAATGAGGGGGAGGTAAGGGCAAAGAGTGGGGTGGGAGCCCGGTGGAGGAGAGCTATGAGGAGAAAAAAGAGGAACAGTTGTAATAATCTGAACAATAAAGATTTATATATAAAAAAAAGAAATCATAAGATATATGCTTTCAAAATGTTATAGTATTTATAACAATCTGAATTGTGAGTACTGAAGGAGGAAGTTACAGGCAGGAGGAAGAGGAGGAAGGGGAGAAGGAAGGTAGAGTTGCTTTCTTGGGCAGAAGCTTTGCCATTGGCACATTGTCTTTAGCCTATTCCTCCTCCCTTTTGTCAATTAACTTTAAAAATATTTGTGGAATGCTTATTATATACTAGAGGCCCGGTGCACTAAATTTGTGCGGGGGGAGGGGGGGTGTTGGTCCCTTAGCCCAGCCTACACCCTCTCCAATCTGAGATCTCTCTCACATTCTAGGACTGCTGGCTCCCAACTGCTCACCTGCCTGCCTTCCTGATTACCCCTAAACACTTCTGCCTGCCAGCCTGATCACCCCCTAACCACTCTTCTGCTAGCCTGATTGATGCCTAACTACTCCCCTGCCAGCCTATTTGCCCCTAAATGCCCTCTCCTGCAGGCCTGGTCGCCCCCAACTTCCCTCCCCTACTGACCTGACTGCCCACAACTGTTCTCCCTTTTAGACCTCCCTTTAAACTGCCCTCCCCTGCTGGCCATCTTGTGGTGGTCATCTTGTGTCCACATGAGAACAGCCATCTTGTGCTGGAGTGATGGTCAATTTGCATATTATTCTTTTATTAGATAGGATTACATAGGATAGAGGCCTGCTGCATGGGTGGGGGCTGGCTGGGTTGCCCTGAAGAGTGTCCCAGATCAGGATGGGGGTTCCCTTGGGACGTGAGGTGGTCTGAGTGAGGGGCCTGTGGTGGTTTGCAAGCCAGCTACTCCCTCCAGCAACCCAAGAGGAGGCCCTGGTATCTGGGATTTATTTATGTTCTATAATTGAAACTTTGTGGCCTTGAGCAGAGGCCAAGGCAGGTCAGGGCTGCAGAAGTTTGGCTTCCTCTATTACCGGGGGCAACTTCAGCCTCCTGCTCTCTCCAGCTCCATGGCTGCTGCCATTTTTGTAGGGATTTATTTACCTTCTATAATTGAAACTTTGTAGCCATGAATGGAGGAAGCCAAGCTTTGCCAGGGAAACCCAATCCTCCTGCTCTCTCCATGGCTGCAGCCATCTTGGTTGGGTTAATATACATACTCTTCCTGATTGGCTGGTGGACATGGCTTGTGGGTGTAGCAGAGGTATAGTCAATTTGCATATTACTCTTATTAGATAGGATATGCAAGGCACTGGGCTACGCCCCTTAGGGAAGATAAAGACAAGTGAAATATGGTACTGGGTAAAGAGGCTTACAACTGGATAGAGAACCTCTCTCTCTTACGTTCTGTACCCATAAATTATTTCCCTTTGCCTCCCATTCCACATTCCAACATTTTTGTCTTAACCTACAAAGTATTTCACTCCAGAATTACCTGTTTTCTTCCTAACTACCTATAAGAACTTCCTATTATTTTCCCAATTTGTTATTGTCTTAGGTAATTCTTAATAGGAAAAAAATTAATGAGGTTAAATAAACTCATACAACTATAAATAAATAAAGTAATGCAACCCGGACTCTGATGAGGTTAGGCCTGCCTTCGGGTCAGGTCCAGGAATTAAATCTAACCTGTCATAGCTGTATCTCCCCCTTTCTTAGCTCTATTTACACTTTCTCTAAATGCTTCAAGTTTCACTCCCCTGCCTCAATTCCAGGACCTCGGTAACTATGGGCACTCAGGCTCTATTTCAGTGAAAGGTTCTTACCTT
Organism: Lasiurus borealis; assembly: GCA_004026805.1. NCBI lineage: Eukaryota > Metazoa > Chordata > Mammalia > Chiroptera > Vespertilionidae > Lasiurus > Lasiurus borealis. Next base: position 45,587 of record PVJN01010283.1, read on the forward strand.
AATGTCATGAAAAGGATCACTAATAGTATAGTTAAAATATATCTAATGTGAATGAATTTTTATAAACTTAATTTAAGTACTATTAACGAAGATAATCCCATAACCGGTATAGTGAACTAATGTGAAAAGAAGCAGGTTTAATCAACCATAGACCATAATCATACCTGCATAGTCCTTCTTTTGGTTAACGTTACTTGAAAATTTTTCCACTCCCAACGCTGCTCCACCACATGTGCGAAAACAACATGTCCATTTCCGCAGGCTCCGGCAATCTGGGTGCCGTCCACTGACCATGCAATATTAAATATGCTGCCAGTGTTGGGCTTTTCCAAGGCATAGGACCACTTGGGAAAGAAAAAAATGAGAGAAAAATTCATTTATTTTTAAAATTTTTTAAATAAGTTTTAAACTGAGGCTACGTTAACATATTAAGACAATTTTTTTTTAAACATGCCCCGGCTGATGTCTTTCAGTAGTTAGAGTGTTGGTCCACACACCGAACAGTCTTGGGTTCGGTTCCTGATCAAGGGCACATACCTAAGTTGCACATTCAATCCCTGTGTCTTTCTCACATCGATGGTTTTCTCTCTCTCTGCTTCTTTCCTTCCCTCCCTCCATCCTCTCTCCCAACTCTCTAAAAATTAACGGGGAAAAAATATACTTGTGTGAGGATTAACCAAAATTTAAAAAGTATCTTCATTCTAAAATTAGTAAGAAATACTTTTCTTAATTATTAGTATAGGGAACTAAACAAAAGACATAATTTTTAAAGTACACAGTGGAATATGTATGAAACATGTAACATGTATGAAAAATTTCAAGACTGCAAAACACCCACATCATTTCCAATCACATAATTATTTTTAAGTAATAATACTGAATGGATACATACAAAGATTCTGTAGGGGGGGGGAAGGCATCTTTCTATTAATTCTACAGTTCCTATATGTAAAGATTTCTGATTATATTTCAAGAATGTCATTAAAAATTGAAACTAAACACACACTGTAACTAAAGCATTTTTGATATACACCTAAAATCATGAAAGTGTAGGTAATGGATTTCTTGTTTTCAGAATGCAGTAAGTATAACCTCTTCTAGGACCTGTCTATCTAAGTGAGAATGTTACCGAGATATATCAATAAGCATCAGCTGGAACAAAAGAGGTGCGTGTGTAAGACAGTAACAAACTTATTTGAAAGATGGTATTAGAGCCCTGACTGGTATGGCTCAGTTGGTTGAGTGTTATCCTGTGACCCGGAAGGTTGCTGGTTTGATTCAGGTCAGGGTTGCAGCTCAATCCCCAGTAGGGGGCATGCAGGAGACAGCCAATTAATGTTACACTCTCACATTGATGCTTATCTCTCTCTCTCTCTCTCTCTCTTTCCCGCTCCCTTCCCTCTCCCTCTCTCTAAAAATATTAAAAGAAAAAAAATATGTGAAAGGGGACCTTACAGATCAAAAGAGATCTACCCTATTACCCCGAAAGTAAGACATCCCCTGAAAATAAGACTTACTTCCAGTTTTGCCTCTTGCTGTAATATAAGGCATACCCTCGAAAATAAGACCTTCCCGATAATAAGGCCTCCCCCAAACATAAGACCTCCCCCGAATATAAGGCCCCCTGAAGCTACCGTAGGGCGTCTGGCTCCTGATTTAAAGAGACCTCGCACTGCCTGACAGCTCTCCGGCTGCCCTGCGGCCAATCAGTGAGCTGGTTTGTGATGACAAATACTACCGTACGGTATACAGATAATAAATTTCCTTTTTTTTGTTGTTCAACAATAAATATGTACTGTATTCTTCTTCATGGAAAAATAAGACATCCCCTGAAAATAAGACCTAGCGCATCTTTGGGAGCAAAAATTAATATAAGACACTGTCTTATTTTCGGGAAAACAGGGTAAGACATTTGTCAACCAATCACCAATCAAAATTATTATACCTTATTTGCATCTTAATTCCCACAAACTGAAAAACAAAAAATACTTGGAAAATTCTGGACAGTGACTGTTGAGAATATTAAGAAATTATTGTTAATTGTTTTTAGGTTTAATAACGGTGTTTTTTAATGGTGAGTAGAAATCTAATGATAAAATTCTATGATGTCAAAGATTTGCTCAGAATAATCTGGGCCATCTTACAGATGAGGTAGGAATTAGCCATTAGTCAACAATTGTTGGAAGCTGAGTAATAGGGTAAATGGGAATTCATTACACCACTGTAATCTTCAAATGTAACCAATAAATGTTATTGTTTAGTACAGTGGTCAGCAAACTGCGGCTCGCGAGCCACATGCGGCTCTTTGACCCTTAAGTGTGGCTCTTCCACAAAATACTACGGCCTGGGCGAATCTATTTTGAAGAAGTGGCATTACAAGAAGTTTAAGTTTAAAAAATTTGGCTCTCAAAAGAAATTTCAATCATTGTACTGTTGATATTTGGCTCTGTTGACTAATGAGTTTGCCAACCATTCATTTAGTATCATGACCTCATTAATTTTAACATACTTGATGTGCTTTAATAAATCTAATGCTCCTATTAGCCCAATTTTAGCCATTGGGATCCCTGGAAGTTGGTTTTTTAGTGTTTTTTTTTTTTAATGGAATCTTGTTGTTTCCATCACTTAACTTATTTTTTATATGACAAATTGTTCCAGATTCATATTTTATATTTCCTGATCCACACCTGGAGTCAGCCTTTACTTCAATGCACTCTAATGTGGAAAATGGTATTGAAAGAAAACCCTTAGGCCTTTTTTTTTTTTAATCCTCACCCAAGGATATTTTCTATTAATTTTTTTTTTTAATAGAGAATGGAAGAGAGAGGGGAAGACAGAGAGAAACATCAATGTGAGAGGAAAATATTGATTGGTTGCCTCCAGCATGCGCCAGGGCCCAGGCCAAAGAGGAGCCTGCAACCCAAGTACGTGCCCTTGACCAGAATCGAACCCCGGTGTCCAGGCCAACGCTCTATCCACTGAGCAAAACCGGCTAGGGTGCCTCTAGGCCTTTTAATGAACAGAATTAGGAAATTTTTTCATGAACTCAAACTGACACTTCCAGTTCAAACCCAGAAACCAGAGAATTTTTATTTATCCTTGCCAATCTTACCTCAGTATCTCCTTTCTCCTAGCTAGCCAAAAACCCCAGTTCTTTAAAGAACCAATATAAATATTCAAAATAACAATATCAACATCACAAATGATTACAAGCTTTACCTTTTATTTTTTCACTCTTTTGCCCTTAAGCCTATTTCTTTTTAAAAAATAAAAACATTGAGATACATTTCACATATTATAAAATCCACCTTTAAAGTATAGAATTCAGTGGTTTTTATTATAGTCAGAGTTGTACAACCATCACCACTCTGGAATTTCAGAACATTTTTATCACCACAAAAAGAAGCCCAGACCCATTAGCAGTTGTCCATTCCCCGGATCCCCCAGCTCATGGCAACCACTAATCTATTTTCATTTTCTATTCTGGTCATTTCATATAAACGCAATAATACATTATGTGGCTTTTATGACTGGCTTCTTTCACTTTAATGTTTTCAAGATTTGTCCATGTTGTAGCATGTGTCACGTCCCTTTGCTTGCCAAATAATATTGGATTGTATAAATATTACATATACTGTTTGGGTTTGGGGGCATTTGGATTTTTCAGTTTTTTGGCCATTATAAATAATGCTGCTATGAATATTTGTGTATAGGCTTTTGTGTGGACATATGTTTTCATTTCTCTGTATACACACCTAAGAGTGGAATTGCTGAGTCTATGGTAACTCTGTATTTGCCATTTGAGGAACTGAAAAGCTTTTTCAAAGTGGAAGGGTAATTCTCTCTTGAGTCTCTACTGTGAGCACAAGGAGCTGACAATCAAGTCAGGTAGTCACCTGAAATAGTTCCTCTCTGGGTGGTTATACAAACAACTAAATACAATTGGCCTCACTCATTTAACTCATTTTTGAGTTTTTAAAAAATGTTGCCTTTGCCATTATCTTTCCCCTTTAGTCTATCTTTATTAAAGTTATACTGATACTATGCTTCCATAGTTTAATTGTATTTTTAGACCACCTATATATATGAAACCCTAATATGCAAATAGACTTAATGGCAGAACAACCAAACAACTGGTAGCTATGACATGTGATTTCCAGGGGGTGCATGTGGAACATGGCGGGTGTCAGCAGCAGGCAGCACAGCACGGAACATGAGGGCATCGGCCACGGTGAATGGTGGAGCAGGTGAGCAGGGGTACCAGACCAAGGCAGGGCACCGGTTGCTGTCATTGGGGCACACCTCTGGTGGTTACTGAAAATTCTTTGCTCCCATGCGCCATGGTTCCAACTAGCGCTCGCACCTGCTTATGGCACCAGCCCTGCTCACCCCTGCTGCTGGCTCTGGCCCAAATCGCTCCACGCCTTCAGCAGGTGCAAGTGGGGCCGGCGCTGTCAACACATGGGGGTGGTCAGGTGGGGGCATGGAGGATGGGCTGAGACCCGCCCCTGTGCCCATCACAACCTCGCAGCCCACTGCAGCCTTGCGGCCCACAGTTCCTTTCAGGCTTCATGAATTCGTGCACTGGGCCCCTAGTAATATAATACTGAGCTAAAATAAGTATTCAACATCAATACTAAAAGTAAAAAGATATGTAAAAATTTATTTATAGTCATCACAACCATGTAAAATCTTCTCAAAGACTTGTAAGGTACATAGAAAATGAAAATATTTTGTTTTTTGGCATTATTATGGGTATTATTTTTTCTATTTTTGTTTTATTTTTCTTATACTTCTTTTTGCCATAGATTATTTCAATATATAAGCCTTAGATCTAATTAAACTATTTCATATTAGTCACTATTTGTGCCTATAAAATACTAATGAGATTTTCTATTTTTTCCTCTAATGTCAGACAATAAATTGTAGGTAACAGTTTCCTTACAATACAGAATATAAAAAAGCAAACAAAAATTAGTTTGGGCATGGTTAAGTGCAACTAATTTCTATAATCACAAAATGAATAAGCAAAAACAAACATAGAAAAATCAGTAATTATAAAAAGTTTATAGAACACAAATATGAACTGTATTGATAATATGACGTAAATTATTTTGAGCTGTCTAGGAAGAAGCTCTATGCCACAGAAAAAGAACACAACAAATTGCTGTTATGCTTTGAAAGACTTAGCAATATATTTTTATATGTAATATCTTTGTTTTCAATATACTGGCCTCAGATATACTAACTGATTTTTAAGATCAATATTCTCTCTCATATACCGGGAATTAGCAAATTAAAATGTCTTAAATCATGTATTGCTATATATCAGCCATTTTCAATAGGTATGCCATAAGAACTTATGAAACATGTAATACCTGACCTATTTTTCCTTAGACTGTTAAATAAAAAAATGACAACAGCAACATAACAATAGTTGTCTGATGTGAATGGATCAAAATTATACCTTTTTTTCAGACTGGCAAAAAATACATTTTTGGGTATGATGCAGAATTTTAGTAATTAGTTTATGTGCCATGAAATGAAAAATTGCTGATATACATAATTATGAAAAGTTAGATATAATAGTAAGACCAATTATTGCAGATGGTTAAGTTATTTTAATTGAGTGGAAGAATAAATGCACAAAAGGCAATGTTTTCATTACAAAGACAAACTGGATATTTATGAAGGGAAAATAAGAATGGCAGTAAATTCTCTTTTACACAAGCAATAGCACCACCTGCTGATACATAAAAGCAACAATGTCATTTAAAAGGTAACTTACATTCAAATCTTTTCCCTTGAATTCTTACATTTAATTTATTAGAATGCAATTCATTAATATATTCTGCATATTTATTTATGACTATGTTAACTTGAAAGATTTTACTTTACATATATGAAGCATGCCTTTCTTAAAAGTCAAAGGCTAAAAATAAAAATTAATATGGGATCTAGAGAAAAACTGTGGTATTATAGCTTTTAATTTTTCATCTACAAGTAATTCACTAATGCTATAATTTACTTTACTAACCGCTCAATAATGTACATTTAGTTTGTATCTGATATTCCTTGACCACCTCACCTTATTTTTTATAGTATTTTATTACTATTTAACTTACTACATATTCATTTTGTTTGTTTTCTAACAGTCTTTCATCTGCAGGAATAAAAACTCAGAGCAGGGAATTTATTTTGCTTACTACTGTCTAACACCTAGGGCAAGTGTCTGACATATAATAGACTCAAATATTTGTGAAGGAATTAGTGACTATAAAAATAAATGAGTAAATGAACATGCAATACATTTTTAAACTTCCTTAAAAGTATAATACCTGTTTCAAAAGTTTCAAGGATTTAGATCAGTGGTTCTCAACCTTTCTAATGCCGTGACCCTTTAATACAGTTGCTCATGTTGTGGTGACCCCCAACCATAAAATTATTTTCATTGCTACTTCATAACTGTAATCTTGCTACTGTTATGAACTGTAATGTAAATATCTGATATGCAGGATGTATTTTCATTGTTACAAATTGAACATAAAGCATAGTGATTAATCACAAAAACAATATGTAATTATATTGTGAAATATTTATTTCTAATTATAAATAAATGAAATTTTGTCTTGAATCATGGTATAGCATGGGTAACAGTCTTCATATGACAACAGTAAACTACATTGCTACACATTGTACATGGAGGAGCGGTCTGTTGGTTCCTAAGACCATGGGAAAGAGGTGTTTTCCGATGGTCTTAGGCGACCCCTGTGAAAGGGTCGTTCGATCCCCCCAAAGGGGTCGCACCCCACAGGTTGAGAACCACTGATCTAGATAGATTTGCCAATTTATTCTTCCTCCTCAGCCTCCTCCTTCCTGGGCTTTTGGTCTTGAGAAAAGTTGTACCAATAAATGCTCTCTTCGATGCATTATGAGGAGGTCCATTTTCCCATATTTTGATAAGTGGGAAATGGCATTGTACTATGATTTTTATTTGCATAAATCTCATTATTGAAGAGATTGGACACATTTTGGGGTTCTGGGGATATTTACAATATATTTCTTTTATCCTTTGATCATTTTTTTTTTAGTTCCAGATTTTTTTATTTGTTTCATTTTTACACTTTCTATCCTTTTTATTTGTTTAGACTATGTTCTCCTGGTGCCCTTTAGTTCTTTGAGCATATTTAAGATCACTGTGCCTGGCTGGTGTGGCTCAGTGGTTGAGGGTCCACCTATGAACCAGGAGATCACAGTTCGATTCATGGCTAGGGCACATGTCCAGGTTATGGACTGGATCCCCAGTAGGGGGTGTGCAGGAGGCAGCTGATCAATGAATCTCTCCCATCATTAATGTTTCTCTCATTCCCTCTCCCTTTCTCTCTAAAATCAATAAGAATATATTTTAAATAAGTAAGACCAATGCTGGGCCTCCACAGGAATAGTATCTATTTCTTTTGTTCATGTGAATGGGCATACTTTCCTCCTTGTATGCCTTATAATTTTCTGTTGAAAAATTGACATTTTGCACATTACAATGTGGTAACTCTGGAAATCAGATTCTTCCCCCTCCCAGGTTTGCTCTTGCTACTTTTTTGAGGACTGCATTCATTTGTTTATTTAGTGACTCTTCCAAACTATTTTTGCCAAGACTATTTCTTTCATGTGTGGTCACTGAAGTCTCCATCCGTTATCTCAGAGGTCAGCTTCTGACCTGAGAGAGCCTAAAAGAAAAAAAGAAAATAAATACTCTCCCACTCTTTGCCAATTGGCTCTGAACTCGGGCACTCTGTCAACCCTTAGCCAGGCCACCTATAGTACTTCCTTTGCCTTCACCTCCTGCTTGTGATACCAAAGCTCTGCCCAAAGGTCTGCCAGGGATACAAGCCTAGCATCTTCCAAGTCTTTTCCGAGCCTTTGTCTGGTCCTGGGCATGTGTGTTGCACTCTGGATTCATGTATCTTCCTCCTCAGCCTCCTCCTTCCTAGGCTTTTGGTCTGACTACTGCTTGCCCCACCGTCTCTTGCCCCAGGAGGTTTGGTAGTAAGTATTTAAATGCTTTCAACAGATGCCTCCTGGGAAGCCACTCTAGCTCTGAGACATTTCCAAAGGAGGCAAAACAAAGACAAGTCTCTGTTTCAGACACGCTGAGAACCACCAGACAGGTCAAAAAGTTCAACCATAATTTTTTGAGAACATAGTCCGTATAGTCCCTTCAGGCACCAGCAAGCCAAACCAGAATACAGGCTACCATCCCCAATGGCCACGCCCATGCTGGAAATGAGGGATGGTGTAGGCAGGTGAGCAAAACAGGCTACAATGCTTTCTTACCAAAATTTAGCAGCCTCTTTTTTTCATTAAGCATCCCCCCTAGTTGTTATAAGTTTTGAGTTAGATTCTGAAGGTCTGAAAAAGTTGAATCTGACATTTTTTGCCGATTCTTGGAACTCCCTATTCCAACATTTTCTGTGACATGACTCCTTTTTTGCTCATTTTTATTGAAGAACTTTTTAAATATCTTTATTACATCAACGCTATTGATACCTTTCATTAAGAAAGGGTTATACTACAAAATCATAAAGAATGAAAAGATAAAGCAACAATGAGTATACTGTTAACCATGTAGATATAACTACATACCAGTGGTCGGCAAACTCATTAGTCAACAGAGCCAAATATCAACAGTACAACAATTGAAATTTCTTTTGAGAGCCAAATTTTTTAAACTTAAACTTCTTCTAATGCCACTTCTTCAAATTAGACTCACCCAGGCTGTGGTATTTTGTGGAAGTGCCACACCCAAGGGGCCAAAGAGCTGCATGTGGCTCACGAGCCACAGTTTGCCAACTACTGCTATATATTATTTTACCTCAGTGAGATCATAAAATAAAATGCTCTTCAAAAATCTGGTCTTTTCACTAAATAACTTATCAAGAATATCTTTCCAGGTTTTTAAGCATAACCCTCTTCCCCATTTTTAAGAGTTGAGGGTAATCAATTTAGCTATATAGAATAATAATCTAATTAGCCTCTTACATGGGGAAATTTAATTTATTTCTACTTTTCATTATAACCACACTATGATGAAATTATTATGCATGCATCTTTGTGTACTTGTGTACATCTTTGTGTACTCTTTAAAGAAAATCCCTAGAAGTGAGATCCCTGGGTCAAGGAATATATACATCTAACACAAGGGAGATGTATTATCAAACTACCCCTCAAAAAGATTGAATCACATTCCCATTCCCATCCACAGTGTGTAAATGAGAGAGCTCATTTCCTGCTTCTTGAGTAAACCCAAGCTCTTTAAGTAATTGTTAATCTTTTTAATTAGGTAAAATACATCATTACTTATTTACTTTATATGTAAAACTAAAGGCCCGATCCACAAAATTCGTGCAAGAGCAGGCCTTCCTTCCCCCAGCTGCCGGCCCCGGCTTCCCTCTGGCACCCAGGACCTGGGCTTCCCTCCGCCGCCAGTAGGCACCGGGGACCCGGGCTTCCTTCAGCCACCGGCCAGCACCCAGGACCGAGGCTTCCCTCACAGCCCCAACTTCGTCCAGAAGATTGTCCAGAAGATGGTCCAGAAGGACAACTGGTCTAATTAGCATATTACGCTTTTATTATTATAGATATTAGTTAAAGTGAACATCGTTTCATGTTTATACTGGCCATTTGCATATGTTTCATGAACTGTCTACCCATCTGGCTATTTTCCTGGACAATTTCTTGAATAGTTAATCTCAAACAGGTAGTTCTCTCTCTCTATTTCACCTTGAGAATCATTGTAGTAATTAGCATAGCTGTCAAATGTTCAGAACTGATTTTTTAAAACCCATGATTAGCCCAGCTGGTGTGGCTCAATTGGTTGAGCATTTTCCCATGCACCAAGAGGTTGCTGGTTCTATTCCTGGTCAGGGCAATTGATTTCAGGATTAATTGAAGGATTGATCCCCAGTAGGGGTCATGTAGGAAGCAGCCAATCAATGTTTCTCTTTCATCGATGCTTCTATCTCTCCCTCTCCCTTCCTCACTCTCTAAAATCAACAAAAATATATTTTAAAATGTTTATGACTTAAAAAAATAAAAAATACTCATGATCAAGTATTTTAAGTAAAATTTTGACATGTAAAGAAAGGTAATAGCAGAACAGCTGCTACCAGACCAACCTTCTCACAAATTTCATGCACCAAGCCTTTAGTTTGTCCATAAAAAGAAATGATATGCTGATATATGCTTACGGATAACATTCATACACTCAAGACAAAGTGCAAAAACAACTACTTGATGACTGGAGAGCAGTCAAAAGCAGGCAGCCACTCTGGAAAATAGTTTGGCTGTTCCTCAAAACGTTAAACACAGAGTTACTATTTAACCCAGTAATTATACTCTTAAGTACATGTTCAAGAGAAATGAAAACATGTCCATACAAAAATTTATGCACATTCATAGCAGCATTATTCATAAAAAATTGAAAAGATCCACATATCTACCAACTGATAAATATATAAGCAAAACATGTCATATTCATATCTATATACCAGTACAGAAAAGCCCAACAACCAGAACGACTGGAACAATGGGTGTCTTTGACATGCACTGCAGCAGCCAATCGGGCTGATCTGGACCCCAATAGGCACCCCTCAAGCCTGTCCCACCTCTGATCAGCCCCCAACACCCTGATCAAAGGTGGGACCAGCGGCCAACCTCCCAAAAGGTTGGCCGGCTGGTCCCAGGTATATGGGTGATCTGGCCGGCCTGGCCATATCACCCACACATGAATTCGTGCACCATGCTTCTAGTTAAAGAATATCAACCTATATAATAAAAGGCTAATATGCAAATTGACCAAACAGTGGAATGACATGCACTGACCAGCAGAGGGCAGATGCACAATGCAGGAGCTGCTCCCTGATGGGCAGTGTGCTCCCACAGGGGGAACGCTGCTCAGTCAGAAGTCGGGCTTATGGCTGGCTAGTGCAGTGGCAATGGCCTCTCCTGCCTCTGCGGCAGTGCTAAGGATGTTCGACTGCCAGCTTAGGCCCGCTCTCTGCTGGCAGTCAGACATCCTGAGGGCTTCCAAACTGTAAGATGGCACAGGCTGGGCTGAGGGACATCCCCCCCCCTCCAAGTGCACAAATTTCGTGCACCAGGCTTTTAGTTTGTCCATAAAAAAAAATGATGTACTGATATATGCTGCAACATGGTCAAACTTTAAAAATATCACACTAAGTAAAAGAAGCCAGTCACAAAAGGCCACATAATGTTTTAATACCATGTATATGAAATGCCAGAATAGGCATAACATAAAAAGAAAGTAGATTAGTAGTTGCCAGGGGCTGGGGTGATGTAGGAAGAAATAGGGATTGACAATGAATATGTGATTCCTTTTAGAAGGGAATAAAATGTTCTAAAGTAGTGTGGTGATCATTGCACAATCTTATGAATATACTAAAAAAAAACAGTAAACTGTACACCTTAAATGGATAAATGCATCACAATAAAGTTGACTTTTTTTAAAAAAGCAGGCAGAAACTTTAGGGGAGTCAAAACTAAAATGGATAACGTTAGAGTTGTGAAAATGAGAGTACAGATTCTATAGACTCAAAATCATCGATAAAAAAATCAGATGAAAAGTACTCTATTATCCTAATTTATAATTAAGACAAAAGAGATCCATGTGAGAGAAACTTAGATAGATAAACTTTAAACGTATTTTACTGATTTTTTATAGAGAGGAAGGGAGAGGGATAGAAAGTTAGAAACATCGATGAGAGAGAGACTGCCTCCTGCATGACCCCCAATGAGGATGCGCCCACAACCAAGGTACATGCCCTTGACCAGAATCAAACCCAAGACCTTTCAGTCCGAAGGCTGACGCTCTATCCACTGAGCCAAACCGGTTTCAGCTAGATAGATAAACTTTAGATAATCTATGGAAGGTACTATAAAAGGAAGTCAAACATGAGATGGGCCTTAAAAAATGGGTAGAACTCACTAAAAATAAGACAAAGTTGAGAGCATTCCCATTCCATGAAAGAAGACTGAAAGAGAATCAGTGAGAGCAGAGAAGATTCATGAGTCAGTGTTCGACTTGACTTGAGCACAGATAGAAGTTTAGGAAGTTGTAGGAGGGAAGACTAACTGGATTTTATGGCACCAGGTTTAGGAGAACTTGTAACGCCAGGCAGAGGACTTTATTAACAGTCTTATTTTGCAATTGAGGGAAATAAGCCACAGAACAATTAAGTGATTTCCTCAGAGTTGG